>JAWNNM010002807.1:0-10921 GCA_035044965.1 Lordiphosa andalusiaca
ATGAATATCTAAACCTTTTTGGGTCTGTCGAGTACTCATGCTGAAATCTTATAGGAATATGTGGTGAAGAAATTTGGATCTTCACTATGGGACAATGCAAAATGATCCTAGCATTTTCATGGAAGGGTGGGTAAAGAAGAGGGACACCTAACATCTACGTTTCCTAGGTGGATAGAATATCAGTGGGTTGAATAAGGCGTGTCGGCGCCTAACTAACGATTTCCATTAAAACTTCCACTTATCCTTTTTGACCAGAATTTATTATATCTTACGCGCACTTATTAAATGTGTTAGTGTGCAACCGTACAGCTCAGACGAGTAAGAACCCCGACGATCCGGCGAGCTAGAACCGAGCATAGCGATAGTGCGCTACTCCTTCTGACAGTACACCGGTCTTCTAGTTCAGTATAATAACATCAATTGATAGGAGACCAAACTCTTCCCACAGAAGAGTCAAATGACATCCAAAAGCACACCGGTACACTACACAATTTGGCGCCCAACATGAGGGGCCTGACAGGTTGTCATAAAATCAAACATTATATAGATTTAAAGTTCGTTTGAGACAGCAAAAGCCTTCGGTAACAAACTACAGACAACTCTATTTATTTCAATGTGCCAGTAAAACTTTTAACTTACCGAATCTTCAATCATTTGGACTTACAATATACTATCGGCAAGGTGGATGTTGTCCAATAATTTAAATAGAGCATGATCAAATCAATAATAGTCTTTTAATTAGAACAATAGTTAAATCCATTGAGATCCTGTTTAACAATTATTCCATAAGTTTTAGCATGAGGAAAAGACAGACAATTTATTAATGAGAATTTATAACAAACAATTTAATTAACTTGAAGAGCTTCTTTTGAAAAAACAAAATCGAAAATGCTCTTAAGACACAGCAATGAAGATATTGCAGCAACCCTGCAAAGAACAGACCCTTTTTGTGGCATATGTAACGAAGTTTTTAGTAACGTTGAACTTGTAGCTAATACACCAAATAAACACAAGTTCCATAAGCATTGTATTCTCGACCAAGTAAAAACAAATCCAAGTTGTCCTACATGTAAAGGAGATTGTACGGGAATGGGATTGACTTTCTCCAATAATACATTGTTCGCAGAACTTAATGCAGAAGCTTCCAGGGGAGGTAACATTGTGAATGAATCACTGGAAACCAACGAAACTAGACCAAAGACATCCAAAGGATATCAGAAAACTTTAAGAAAATGATTACCGGCTTCATTGCGACCATCTATATCTCCTGTTCGCAGGCAAAGCAAGGTGGAAATTCCACCGTACTCACTCAAATTTTAGTTGGAAAACTTTCAGTGAAGAATGTAAAAAACGATTTGAAGACATTGAAACCGATTATGACATATGGAAGAGAATCAGAAAGAGACGCCAAAGCGAAAGTGAGACTTTCGAAGACTTCCAATTTGCAATAGAAGAGCTAGTGGACAGACTACAAAATGGGATACCAAAAAGTTAGTATACTTGCTGATCCGGAACGCCAAGCCTAGTTTGCACCACGAATTACTTCATTTGAAGATCTTAAACAGATCTTAACTTCGAAATGAGATCCGCAAGCATGAACAATTTTATAACGACATAAGAACGTTCAAGCCAAGACCCTTACGGTCGTACGTTACTGAATTGTCAGATCAAGACGTTAGCGAGCCGCTAACCTTTGACAACATTAAGACAGAAGAGGGACTGCAAATTCAGCACCACTCTGTTCACTCAAGTCCAACTTGTTGGAACTGTGACAAAACGGGTCACAAATTTGATGACTGCGTGGGACCACGAAAAATCTTTTGCTACGGTTGTGGAGCTAAAGAAATTTGTAAACCACAATGCTCCAAGTGTAATTCGTTGGGAAACCGAAAGAAGGATGTGTCGCCCAACAAGCCATAGACACATCCGATAAAGTCAAGCAAATTTTATCACGGAAGACATCTACTGTTTCCACACAAGTAAGATGGTTACCTGATAGCAATTTTAGCAACCAAACGAGCGAAAACAATTTACATTTTTGATTTATTCTCCTAAACGCAAGAATTGGGAACTATATAAATACTCGTAAACCAATATTCAATAAGATAGATTTTTTTAAGTTTATACCAAAGTCGAAAAGTTCAACCAAACGATTAAGAGATTTTTGGAAAACCGTTCGTAAGAATCGGAATAAGTTAATTTCAGCAATTTTTCTTAATTCAGACAATAGGCTTTACACTGAAATTTATATTGAAGGGCACAAGTATACGGCTTTGCTGGATTCAGGAGCCACAATTAGTTGCTTAAACATTTCCTGTGTTTGCTCATCCAGTCCGAATCGATTGCATAGACTGCCCATTATTTGATTAATTGGTTTTTCTTCATAAAATTTTGAAAAATTTATTTTAGTTTTTTTTGTTTTGAAAAAATTTACCTCTTGATTGTAGTTGAATTGCTTACACTGAAAATTTCTTTCAATTGATAGTTACAACACTCCCGCTTAACAATTTTGTAAAATTTCGTTTGATTGTTAGTGTTCTCTTATTGTTATTTTAATTATTTATAATTCTAGCCTAGGTTGATTAATAAGAATCGAATTATGCCTCTTACACATAACCCCGAAAATTTAATTCGCAGAGGGGAGACTGAGGCCACATGTTGCATCTGCAAGTCTTGAATTTCAAGCTCAATTGTTAAGCAGTAGCTGTGAACATTGCTTCCATAGACTTTGTTTTAACTCCATACCCGGAAAGAATAAAGTTTGCCCAGTCTGCAAGGAATTTTTACAGTCTTCATTTGTTTCTGATGAGGACCCTTTAAATAGGGCCCCTGCTCCCCCACTGTCAGATCGAAACCGTACCAAGGAGGTGCCCATTGGTCCAAGCACTTCGACAGGGGTGACTGAAATGCAACAAGCAATTTTGGAAACCATGTCTGTCGTAAGCAATAGACAATCAGAAGTGATGGCACAAGCAATGAACTCGGGGTTTCAAAGACTCATATCGGTCATGTCGGGACAGAAATTAAATCAGCCAGATAGCGCACCAGATCGTAGGTCATTCTCTGCGCCATTGCGGATGCAAACTCCCTCTGTGAATTGTCAGCAGCAAATTATCAGCAGCTGGAAGTTAAGATTTTCTGGTCGATCCGCAATGAGTTTATTTATGGCGCGGAGGCGCTCACTGAACAATCTCTTGATGGAAATCAAGAGCTGGTGTGTCGGCATATCAGCAATTTGCTGGAAGGGAGTGTCAGCGACTGGTATCGGTGGTTTTACAAATCTGCCTCCAACGCCAGTTGGCACTCCTTGCGAAATGCGTTGCGAGTCCAATATAAGGATGAAAGAACAGACACCAACATTCGGGCTGCGATAGACCGGCGAAAACAAAATGAACAAGAGCCTTTTGACGAATATCAGTTTGCATTCATTCATCATTCATCAGAGCATTCATTTGTACGTATTTTGAAACGTAATTCAAAATCTGCTCTCCGGTATGAGTTAATGCATTTAAACATTACGACCTTAGCTCGGTTGCGAGAAGAAATTCGAACGAACGAGCAATTCTTCCAAAAATACCTTTAAGCCCAGATGTCGGAAATGTAATCCGAAGGAAAACCGGCAGCGGGATGCGCAGAGTACCAACTTGCTGTCGCAACCAGCCGAAACAAACCATTAATGTTGGACGTTTATTCTCAAACCCAGACCTTACCGTCTGCGGTTCTGAGTAATCCAGTTCTTAATGAACAACCAGTTGCACCTCAAACTTCCAGGTTAAATCCTTGTCTCCCATATCACGTGCGATTATCTAATTACAAAACAACGCGCGAAAGAATATCCGATTAAGATCGTTCTGGAAAAATGTTTGTTCTACTCGAAAGAAGTTAATCTCAGCCATCTTTCTCAGTTCGAATAATCAGCTTTTTACCGAAATTACTATTGAAAACAAAAATTATGTGGCTCTGCTTGACTCCGGTACCACCATTAGCTGCCTCGGCGGAGAGGCTGCAGCAGATTTCTTACAGGATCGCAAGCTCACAAAATGTTCTGGTAAAATGGTAAAACGGCAAACAACTCTGAGTGTGTTGTGTTAGGAAAACTCGTCATCAACATTTCCTATCGCAGTCAGTCTAAGCCCATTGAATTTTATGTTATTCCCGGGTTGAATCAAGTTGTGTACTTAGGAATAGATTTTTGGAAATCCTTTGGATTACTCCAAAACCTAGTAAGCCCGTGTATCTCAGAGCTCGATGTGGGTAAGGATGACCGCGAGGAGAATCCAAAAATGCACGCCTTGACGTCCAAGCAAGAAATATGCTTAAGTCAGGTTATCCACAAAATCCCTGCATTTGAAAAGGAAGGTCTGGGTCGATCTCATTTAATGGAGCACACGATTGATGTCGATAATGCCAAACCAGTCAAACAAAGGCATTGGCCCATCTCACCGGCAATCGAACAATTGATGTTTGCCAAAGTGGATAAAATGTTGGCCATGGACATCATAGAACATAGACATCATAGACCATGGAGCAGCAACTGTGTATTGGTTAGGCAAAAACAGACTATGCTGCCATATATTGACGGCATTCTAAGTCGGTTGCCACCTGCTCGGTTCATAACCGGGTTAGACATGAAGCATGCCTTCGGGCAGATTCCACTGGAGGAAAAGTCCCGGCAGTATACGGCATTCACAATTCCAAATAAGCCTCTCTACCAATACAAGGTTATGCCTTTTGGGCTGTGCAATGCACCAGAAACCTTATGTTTACTGATGGATCATGTGATCCCTCCCCATTTTCCCCATTTCCCATTTTCGTTTATCTGGACGACTTGCTTATTTTGTCAGACGATCTCGAATCTCATATGAAATTGCTGGAAGAGGTCGCCTTATGCTTACGCAAAGCTAACTTGACAATCAATGTTGCCAAGTCGAAGTTTTGCATGCGCGAATTAAAATACTTGGGTTTTATAATTGGTTACGGCGAACTTAAAACCGACCCCGGTAAAATCCAAGCAAATAATGAATTCCCGGTGCCGCAAAACGTGAAGCAACTTAGACGTTTCTTAGGACTTTTAGGTTGGTATCGACGCTTTGTCGAAAACTTTGCCACCACTAGCCATCCTTTGACTGAGCTCCTGAAAAAGACCCAACCTTTCGAATGGAATGACGCAGCCACTAAATCGTTCGAAGAGTTGAAATGGAAACTCACCTCAGCCCCGATTTTGCGAACTCACAACTTTTCCAGGCCATTTATTTTGTTATGCGATGCAAGTTCTTACGGTCTCGGTTGTGTTCTAGCACAAGAAAATGAGGACGGAGTAGAATTGCCAATCGCGTATATGTCGGAGAATTTGACGAAGGCGCAGCGTAACTATACCATCACTCAGTTAGAATGTCTAGCTGTGATAAGAGGAGTTAAGAAATTCAGGGCGTATATTGAAGGTCAGGACTTTATCGTTGTTACTGACCATGCTCCTTTGAAGTGGCTCATGGATCAAAAAGATCTCACAGGTCGGTTAGGCAGATGGGCAATGAAAATGACAGGATACGGATTAAAGATAAAACACCGTAGCGGCTCGCAAAATCTTGTTGCAGATACGCTGTCTCGGCAAAACCAGTCAGAATTATTGGAGTTGGCAGATTCTGGACCGATTGTAAATATATCTTTTAGAGAATTTTATTCGCTAGAGTATCAAGATTTAATCGATCGAATAAAGCAAAATCAGTCCAAATTACCCGATCTTAAATTCATGAACAATCTTGTCTACAAACGAACTGAACATCGCAACGGCCAAATTGAGCAAGAATCAGGTACGTGGAAGTTGTGGATACCTTCCGGTCTTATTCAAAATATCTTGTACCGAGCTCACGACGCGCCTGATGCAGCATATTGTGGTACAGGAAAAATGATTCATAAGTGGAAAAGATATCTTTTCTGGCCAGGCATGGTAACTCAGATTCGTGATTATGTCTCAAAATGCTCCATTTGTCGTACGACAAAAAGTCCAAATTCAGTACTTAGACCACCAATGGGCAAACCAATCACTTCTGAGAGACCGTTTCAAAAACTCTATTTAGATCTATTAGGACCATATCCTAGGTCCAAATGTGGAAACATCGGATTGCTAATCATTGTAGACCACAACACCAAGTATCATTTCCTGCATCCGCTAAAGAAGTTCACATCAAGTTCAACCAAATCTTCTACACTTTCGGGGTTCCCGAACTTGATTTAACGGATAACGGATCCCAATTTCGTTCTAAAAAGTTTGGATCCTTCTTGACTCGCTTTGGCGTAGCTCATGTATGCACCGCAATCTATTCGCCGCAGACAAACGCTAGCGAAAGATTGAATAGATTAACGAAATTTGCGGCGCTCTCCGAGCTAGTGTCCATCGTAGCAAAGGATATAGCCCGTATTTCTTAGCTTTTGGACAACATATGATTCTTAACGGGAAAGACTATGAACTTCTTAGGAATTTGTTGACTGAAGATACACAAGCAAAAACCCGATGCAATGCAAATGATACGTAAAAAGGCTAAAGATAATGTATCGGCTGCACATGAGGTCAACGCTCGGGCATACAATTTGCGAAACAGAACCATACAGCTGAGAGAAGGTGATGTAGTTTATGCTCGAAGCTTTGCACAAAGCAATGCAGCTAAAAGGTATAGCGCCAATCTCGCTCCCACATTTAATAAGGTTAAAGTCAAAAGAAAAGTTAGTCCGTCTTTTAACGAATTGGTCAATGATTCTGGTAAATCGTTAGGAATATATAATTTAAAGGACATTCAAGTTCGATTGTAGAACCTTTCCTTTTTCAGTTAATGACTTCGTGAGTAAGCCTCTAGCAGCATCAACTGTGGTGTAGTGTCCAGGTTCCTACTGGACAGCATAACTGGAAGGCAGCAAGATGCAAAATTGCCTCACCCTGTTTGTTCAGTCGCAGCAGCCAAAAGCGCATGCGTCTCTCTCGCTCTCTGTTTCTATGTGGCAAACGCACACACGCATGAGCAATGACGTTGTTGTTATTGCTTTTTGGCAAATTCCTTTTCTCCGCGCGCTCAGCTCTTAAGGTGGAAGGCAAATGAAGCAAAAAGATCAGGCGATTTTACAGCAAGATTGCATGCTGGCGCGCCGAATAGCTGAATTCTGGAAGTTTACCGTTCGACTGCGGCTGAAGCATAGATACATAATTGCGTGCTAGTTGACTCGCAGCTTCACTTTGGCAAATCAGTTGACAGCAAGCATACGTATTATTCGTGACACCCAAATATATATTTACAAAAATAAAACGTGGTTGCTTCAAGGAGTACAGTTCGCCACGTGATACTCATTCCTTCTAGGATAATGGGTTTGCGCATTTCCTGACCCAGATAAGGCCAAGATCCATTGCGATTAAAAGGTGATATATTTTGTGTGTGTGCCAAATTAGTTTTCATGGTCTTATGGATATAACCTCCCATTCTAGCTGCCAGCAGCTGACCCGGTGCGAGTCAGAGTGTGTGGGTAGCTGTTTAAAATTAACCTAGTCAAGGGCGATTGGCCTCGGGAATCCTAGCCTAGAAAACCAACAAGCAGACATGCTTTCTGCAAGTGCCAGCAGATCCAGCGAGGAAAAGAAAGGAATCCTCGGACCCTGTTGACAGTGTCTAGCGTTGGCGTCTTAGCGTCTGCACGAGCTGGAGCAGAAGCTCTAAATGTCCGGCCAGCTGAGCCTTCTTTTTTTTTTGATTTTCCCCACCAATTCGACTCGCAGATCTTGTGATTGGAAATTTCGCGAGTACTGGTCTCACGCATTATCTGGTGCTGAGCCAGTCCTGCTTCGAAGGAATCGACATTGCCTCCTCATGGACGTGTAGAAAGTTTTCCTAATTTGTGCTTGACATACATACGACTCGTTGTGTAATGAATAGTATATTGTGGCCAGAGAGGAGTTGGCATAACCTCAAATGCACATGTGCTGTGACGCATGAGGCCACTTCTAGGGTTTTTCTTTTCTTTTTGTTTGCCAAGTAACCAATCGAGAATAAATTAAATTGGAATCATTATTTACACATTTATTAAATTTTGATAGCCAATAGGATCGATCATAATCTCTAATCCACTTTTAGAATTTAGCCCAACAACGGCCTCCTTGAGCACAACGACGGCAATGTATAGTGAGTCCAAAACACGTAGTTTGATCCTGTAGCTATACAAACTAACTTTATTATATTATTTTCTTAATATGACGTTTATTCCTGATCCTTAATTGATTCTTTATTAATTCATACTCGATGAATTCTCATTTAATTTGCAACTATCATGAACATAAATAAGTGATTTTTTTTGTCATTTGCATTCACTATCCTCGCATTGAAATACCGAGTTGAATTCATGTCTCTTGAAGACTAGGACTTGTAGGCTAACTTCAACATGGAATACCCACTTTCGTTTAATAAAATCTTGAATACTTTGTTAACTTTAAAATGAAAGTCTAAGTTCTTTTTCACGGTCCGTCGCCAGTACATAAAACTAATGCCATTCCAAATTAATTAATCTCCAAGCAGATTTACATAGGGGCAATAATCCAATATACCTAACTTTATTGCCATGGTACCCGCCCAGACTAGGGTACAAACACCATCTTCGTTACCCTAGATGCTGACAGGTTATTGCAAGGGTTTTATCAAAGCCCGATTTCTAGCTAGAGTAGTTGCCTTGATTCTTTTAGCCTTTCTGTGAAGTGCACTTAAACATTCTGCTGGTGTGCCGTATGGCTGGAGGAGGTAAAGACCCAACCCCTTTCCGACGAGCTAAGTTAGAGCTTCTAGCTATGCACGCCCTCCGACTTCTGTCCATACAATGAACTATAAATACGCTATCTATCATTTTCCACCGTTTTTGTACCTGCAATGAACTGTTTGGCTTCAGCGGCCGCACACTACACAATTGGCGCCCAACGGTGGGGGCGAAACACGCCTGATTTGAGTCCAGCGAAGTGGACAGCTGGAGGTTTCAGTTGTTTCAAATTCGCTGAACAAGACAGTCTTATTTAGCCTCACGGCAACCCGCTCTTATCTCATCCAAATATTTTCCCTACATTATCAGTTTCGTACACAAAAAAAGGAATCCTCTTAAAATGCGGTAATTTGGTATTGGATTTCGACTCTCGGAAAAGCGACTGCAATTCGATTTCTTTATCTATTGCAAATCTCCTTGCAATAGAGGTAGAGGAGCTACACCTCGAAGAGGTATCAAACCAAGATCGATTCAACGTATCCAGGCTAACATGCCGTCGGCGCTTTCTAAATCCAACACAGACAATCGGAGCAATGATACGATGAATCGGGCTGAAGTAACGAATTCGATTCAGACCTGTGTACAAGCTCAGCAGAGTAGCTGGCATCAAAGCATGACAAATTCTATGAATGCTTCCATTGAGCAGGCAAGATTGGTCCCAGAATAGACCTCGGGTATCTACTAGCCACAATCAGTCGAATTCTGCAGTCGCATCAGACAATCCTGACACTAACCGAGAGATCAACGATTCTATATCGGCCTCTCGGGCACAATCACATTTTCCTTCTGAAAAAGTTTCCAGCATTATACAAAGCTGGCGATTGAAATATGATGGGGCTAGAGACGGAATGCAGGTAGAAGATTTCTTGTACAGAGTTCGATCTCTAGGCAGCAATTATCAGCTGTTATGTGATCATTTGTATCTGCTTTTTGCAGGAAAGGCAAACGAGTGGTTTTGGAAGTTCCACCGCACTTTTCCTGGATTTACTTGGTTATCGTTCTGCGACGAATTTAGAAAGAAATTTCAAGATATGGAATCTGATATGAATATCTGGGAAAGAATAAATTCCAGAAAGCAAAATGAACAAGAGCCTTTCGACGAATATCAGTATGCGGTTGAAAATTTGGTAGGCTCCCATCTCAGAGCATTCGTTTGTACGTATTTTGATACGTAATTCAAAATCTACCCTACGGTATTAGTTAATGCATTTGAACATTACGACCTTAGCTCGGTTGCGAGAAGAAATTCGAACGCATGAGCAATTCTTTAAGAAAATTCATTCACAACCTCAGAAAGCAAAGTTTCTACACCGAGATAACATTTCTGAAATGATGGATGAGGCTGAAGAACTACCTGATCCCGAAATAGCGGAAGTTCAACGTAAGCGCATGCTATGTTGTAACTGCGATAAAACCGGTCATCGATTCGACGATTGTTTGGAAACGAGAACCGTGTTTTGCTACGGCTGTGGGGACAAAAAATACCTTTAAGCCCAGATGTCGGAAATGTAATCCGAAGGAAAACCGGCAGCGGGATGCGTAGAGTACCAACTTGCTGTCCCATCCAGCCGAAACAAACCATTAATGTTGGACGTTTATTCTCAAAACCAGACCTTATCGTCTGCGGTTCTGAGTAATCCAGTTCTAAACGAACAACTAGTTGCACCTCAAACCTACAGGTTAAATCCTTGTTTCCCATTTCACGTGCGATTAGCTAATTACAAAACATCGCGCGAAAGAATTTTCGGAGACGTTAAATCCCTTGATTTGCATCCTAAATCCAAACGGTCTACTATCCGATTAAGATCGTTCTGGAAAAATGTGTGTTCTACTCGAAAGAAGTTAGTCTCAGCCATCTTTCTCAGTTCGGGTAATCGGCTTTTTACGAAATTACTAATGAAAGCAAAAATTATGTGGCTCTGCTTGACTCCGGTGTTGCCTCGGCGGAGAAGCAGCAGTAGATTTCTTACAGGATCGCAAGCTCACAAAATGTTCTGGTAGAACGGTAAAACGAAAAACAACTCTGAATGTGTTGTGGTAGGAAAACTCGTCACCAACATTTCCTATCGCAGTCAGTCTAAGCCCATTGAATTTTATGTTATTCCCGGGTTGAATCAAGTTGTGTACTTAGGAATAG
>JAWNNM010002808.1:0-25382 GCA_035044965.1 Lordiphosa andalusiaca
AGAGTGTGTCCTCACTGATTGGCAATCATCGCACAGCCTAAAGGGTAAGAGATAGAAGGCTGAAACTTGGACAGGAGTTTCCTTATGTAGTGAAAGTGCGTACTAAGGCGGGGTTTTGGAAAATTCCACCCGGAAAAGCCGGAAAAGCGTCGGAAAAGTTTGTATGGGGAAAATTTTATTTTTCATCCGATTGACTTGAAACTCGGTTTGTAACAAAGTATGCGAAATAATTGGACACGTGTTTTCCCGATTTCGGAAAATTCGCCCACAAGGAAAACTCCCGGAAAATTCTGCATGCTAAATAACTATTTTTCACCCGATTCACTTGAAACTCGGTTTGTAAGGATAGTAAGTGAAATAAATTGAGATGTCATTTTCCGATGTTGCAAAATTTGACCGTAAGGTCGGACAATTCCCGGAAAGTTCTGCATGCTTAATAACTATTTTTCATCCGATTGACTTGAAATTCGGTTTGTAAGGATAGTAAGTGAAGTAAATTGAGATTTCATTTTCCGATGTTGGATAGCGATAACGATAACGATAACGTACACCATAACGATAACGATAACGATAACGATAACGATAACGATAACGATAGCGATAGCGATAGCGATAGCGATAGCGATAGTGATAGTGATAGCGATAGCGATAGCGATAGCGATAGCGAAGCGATAGCGATAGCGAAGAGATAGCGAAGCGATAGCGATAGCGATAGCGATAGCGATAGCGATAGCGATAGAGATAGCGATAGCGATAGCGATAGCGATAGCGATAGCGAAAGCGATAGCGATAAGATCGTTATTGTTACGATAACCCTAACGATAACGATAACGATTGCAATAGACATCATGATAATGATAACGACAACCTCGATGATGACAGCGGCGAAGCGTGTCGGGCTATATGCTAGTCTATATATATAAAACTGTTCAACCTGACTAATTGACTGACTGGTGACCGTCGCGCAGCAAAAACGGTAAGAGATAGAAGGCTGAAATTTTGACAGTAGTTTCCGTATGTGGTGAAAGTGCGTACTAAGACGGGGTTTCGGAAATTTCAGTCGGGAAATGTGAAATATTCAAAGAAAACAGTTGTATGCAACTTTTTTGTTTTTCATCTGATCAAGCTCAAATTTATTTTCAGATTTCTATATGAAAATTCAACAATGACTGCATATCAGACATCCGGAAAATTCACCCCCCAGGGTGGAAATTGGGTGGTAAAGGTTGAATTAGTTGAAATTTAGATCCGAGCGACTAGCTTAAATCTCATTTCCGAAGTTACTCATTAAAAAAGTATAAGCAACATGACATTGCACTTTTGGAAAATCTACCTCCAAAGTCGGAAAATGGGCGGAAAACTGTTGTATGCAACTTTTTTGTTTTTCATCTGGTCAGGCTCAAATTCATTTTCAGAGATCTATATGAAAATTCAACAATGACTGCATACCAGACTTCCAGAAAATTCACCTCCCAGCGGGGAAATTGGTTGGTAAAGGTTGAACAAGTTGAAATTTAGATCCGAGCGATTAGCTCCAAACTAATTTCCGAAGTTACTCATAAAAAAAGTATAAGCAACGTGACTTTGCACTTTTGGAAAATCTACTCTATCTATGCTACTTTTTTGTTTTTCATTTGATCGGGCTCAAACTTTTTTCGAAGATCTACATGAAAATTCCACAATAACTGCATACCACACTTCCGGAAAATTCACCCCCCTGGATGGGAATTGGTTGGTCAGGGTTGAATGGGTTGATCTTTCGTTCACAGCGATAAGCTCCAAATTCATTTTCAAAATTACACATAACAAAGTACAAACAGCGTGACTTTACCTTTTTGGAAAATCTACCCCCAAAGTCGGAAAATGGGCGGAAAACTGTTGTATGCATCTTTTTTGTTTTTCATTTGATCGGGCTCAAACTTTTTTTCGAAGATCTACATGAAAATTCAACAATAACTGCATATCATTTTTCCTGAAAATTCACCCTTTGGGTGGAGAATGGGTGGGCAAGGACGTATGGAGGAAAGTTTAGTACCCAGCGACTAGCTCCAAACTAATTTTCAAAACTACTCGCAAATAAATACGAAATAGGTTATTTTCAAATTTTGGAAAGTCAGAAAACTGCTAAATGTAGCTTTCAATTAAAAAAAACAACTTTTTGTTTTCCTTTCGATCGGATTCATGCTCATTTTCTAAGCTCTATTTGGAAATGCCAAAAAAATTATATTCACTTTTGTTGGTGGGTTGTAGAAATTTTTAACTTTTCTTGATTAAATTCAAATTCATTTTTAAATTTACACATACATAAATTTGGAATTTCTGAATATGTATTTTAAATATTGGAAAAATCTAATTCATTAGTCGGAAAATGTGCGTAAGAATGTTGTGTGAAACTTTTTAGTTGTCAATCCGAACATGTTACAACTCATTTGTGAAGATCTATAAATAAATTCAACAATGACTGTATGCCATTCTTCCAAAAAAATTCACCAAACTGGGTGGGTAATGGGTGGTCAAGGTTGTATTGGCGAATAATCAGCTCAATGAGATTAGCTCCAAACTACTTTTCAAACCTACACTTAAATAAATACGGAATAGATACCTGTCCAATTTTTGAAAACCTACTAGCTAAGTCTGCTGCTGAATGAAACTGTTTAGTATTTCATACGATCAATCTCAAACTCATTTTCAAGATCTATTTGAAAATTCAACAATGACAGCTTACTATTCTTCTTGATTTGTATGGTTTTGGAAAAGCTTTAATGTCTTCCATTCGATCGAATTCAAAATAATATCTAAAGCTCCATATAAAAAAAGCTCCATATGGGTTTCCATAAATATAGTTTTAACTTTTTTGGGTGAAAATAGGTGGGGTATTTGTGAATTTTCGTACGATTAGCTGTTCATTAAGGCTACACAAACAAAAATATGGATAAAAGAGTACAGAGAATAAAAACCAGAGAAGAGCAGAAAGCTAAGAGCGAACGCAAGGAGCCAAGCACAGAGAGCACAAGTCGAAGAGAACCAATTTTTTAATGTGTGGATCAGATGCTTAAGGAAATGCCTATGATGGCATGCATCTATTGGAGATACCACTTTTAAAAAAATGTTCCAACTCCTCTACATCTGCGGTCGTGTGGAAATGAGGACTCTTATCTCAAAAATATAAAAAAAGCTGCCGGAACTGAATGCGAGCGAAGCCGCGGGTATAAGCTAGTCTTCTATATATATAAAACTGTTCAACCTGACTGACTGGTGACCGTCGTGCAGCCCAAACGGTAAGAGATAGAAGGCTGAAATTTTGACAGTAGTTTCCGGATGTGGGGAAAGTGCGTACTAAGACGGGGTTTCGGAAAATTCGGTCGGGAAATGTGGAAAATTCAAAGAAAACTGTAGTATGCAACTTTTTTGTTTTTCATCTGATCAGGCTCATATTTAGTTTCAGAGATCTAAATGAAAATTCAACAATGACTGCATACCAGACATTCGGAAAATTCACCCCCCCAGGGTGGAAATTGGGTGGTAAAGGTTAAATGAGTTATAATTTAGTTACCAGCGAATAGCTCCAAACTTATTTTCGAAGTTACCCATTAAATATTTATAAGCAAAGTGACTTTCATCTTTTTTAAATCTACCTCCAAAGTCGGAAAATGGGCAGAAAATTGTTGTATGCAACTTTTTTGTTTTTCATCTGGTCATGCTCAAATTTATTTTCAAAAATCTATGTAAAAATTCAACATTAACTGCATACCACACTTCCGGAAAATTCACCCCCCTGGATGGAAATTTGGTGGTCAGGGTTGAATGAGTTATAATTTAGTTACCAGCGAATAGCTCCAAACTTATTTTCGAAGTTACCCATAAAATATATATCCAAAGTCGGAAAATGGGCGTACTGTTGTATGCAACTTTTTTGTTTTTCATCCGGTCATACTTAAATTTATTTTCAGAGATCTTAATGAAAATTCGACAATGACTGTATACCATTATTCCGGAAAATTCGCCCCCATTGGTGAAAATTTGGTGGCAAAGGTTGTAGGGGTTGAATTTTAGTTCCCAGCAATTAGCTCCATATTTAATTTCAAAGTTACTCATAAGACAAGAAAGACAGTCGGTCAAGCCCGACTATAGCATACTCTGTACCAACGAAATTATACGCACAGCATAAATTTTGATGCTGCAGTAGCAGCTAAAAGCAGCGCTGCTTCTGCGCTGCAGCAGCGAACAGTCTTTTGATCATAGCTCGAAAACCGTTCATCCAATCTTCACCATTCCTTTGGCTGATCGATAAGTTATCCTTATTACTAAATATATCTAGAAGGAGCAACCCATTTATCTTTAAAACAGTAGGAGATATGACGTTTTTTTCTAAATTGAGGGGGCGGCAGGGGGCGTGGCCAAAATTGACAATAAACTTGGTCTGCCTGCAGACATAAGAAGCATATGTCCCATACATGTCAAACCTCTATCTCTTAACATCACTGAGATCAGTGCGTTCATACGGACAGACAGACGGACAGACGGACATGACGGACATGGCTATATCGACTTGGCTGTTGATGCTGATCAAGAATATATATACCTTATAGGGTCGGAGATGCTTCCTTCTTGATGTTACATACTTTTGCACAAACTTATAGTACTGTGTACCTACGGTACAGATGGGTTTCCATAAATATAGTTTTAACTATTTTGGGTGAAAATTGGTGGGGTTATTTGTCAATTTTAGAACGATTAGCTGTTCATTAAGGCTACACAAACAAAAATATGGAAAAAAGAGTACAGAGAATAAAAACCAGAGAAGAACAGAAAGCTAAGAGTGAACGCAAGGAGCCAAGCACAGAGAGCACAAGTCGAAGAGAACCAATTTTTAAATGTGTTGATCAGGAGCTTGAGGAAATGCCTATGATGGCATGCATCTATTGGAGATACCACTTTAAAAAACCGTACCAACTCCTCTACCTCTGCGGTGGTGTGGAAATGAGAACTGTTATCTTAAAAATGTAAAAAAAAGCTGCCGCAGCCGAATGCGAGCGATGCCGCGGGTATAAGCTAGTATATATATATGTATATGTATATACTTTTTTTTTTTGTATTCAAAAAATAATAACTTATCGCAATGCATGGGATTTGAAAAAATCTAAATTATGAAATAAACATTTTTGACCTATCCTTATGAATTGTTTGTTTGGGACGTCGCGACGCGCCTATCTCTGATTTAGAATCATATAATTCTTTATTTTTTCTCTTATTTTCTTATAATATAACTCTAGCTCGTTTATATGCTAATTCTAATCTCTATTTTGACTCTTTTGCATAGTCATCTATATTATAGAACATATTAATATGATTTTCCGTGTTGTTAAACGATTTACTCATGTTGGGTTTTCTGCTAAATACTAATTCGTAAGGACAATAATCGTGTGCTGTGGATGGTGTTGTCTTAAAACAATATACGAGGTATAATAACCAAACGTCCCAATCAGTTTTATCAACCGAAATGTAAGAACGAATGAATTCATTGAATGTTCTATGGCTTCGTTCCACAGTTCCTAAAGATTGGTGATAATGTGCTGTAGATGTTATGTTTTGGATACGAAGATATTTACATAAATCATTGATAACTGAATTATTATATTCCGTTCCCATGTCCGTAATGAACGTCTTCATTGGACCGTACTTTAGAACAAAAGATTCAAAAATAGCTTTTGCTACTGTACTACTGTGGGCAAAAAGTAAGGTGAATTTTCAATTTAAACTTCGCGGGCCTAACAGTTCGGGCTAGTTCTTTTTTTCTTGAGTTGGCAGTACTGTTGATGACATCTGGGCCAAATTTCATGTGAATGTCATTATCAGTAATATATTTACGCTTGTGTTTTCCAAACGACCAAGAGTGCATTTTTCGATTTTTACAATGTCTGATTTAATTGAGCAGAGAAGTGCCATCCAATTTTGTTTGCGAAATGAAATTTCGGCTGCGGAAACGTTGAGGATGTTGCGGAAGGCCTTTGGTGATTCTACCATGCCACAAAAAAATGTTTATAAGTGGTACAAAGACTTCAAAGAGACCGAAAAGAGCACGTCAAAGTCGTTCAAAAATCAAGGTCATGATGACAGTTTTTTTTTTCGATTTTCGTGGTGTGGTGCACTATGAATTCCTTCCATCCGGCCAAACTGTTAAAAAGAAATATTATTTGAGCGTTATGCGTCGTTTGCGTGAAGCAATTCGTCTAAAAAGACCAGAATTATGGGCCAACAACTCTTGGTATTTGCATCACGATAATGCACCGTCTCACACTGCACTCGTTCTTCGTGACCATTTCGCCAAAAATTCGACGCATATCGTTCCGCAACCACCGTATTCGCCTGATTTGGCTCCGTGTGACTTCTGGCTATTTCCAAAAATCAAGAGACCACTTCGGGGAACGCGTTTCGAGTCGATTGAGGAGATAAAAACTGAATCGAAGAAAGCGCTGATGGCTATACCGGAGAGGGACTATTTGGCATGTTTCGAGGATTGGAAAAAACGTTGGCATAAGTGTATTTTATCGGGAGGGGACGGTGCCATTTTTAGTTGAGTAATTCCATGTATACCGGCTTCTTGTTCAAGCCTTTGGAAAAATTTATCTAAATCAAAAACTCCATTGGTATATAGATCTTCAACATGAATTCTTGCAATTACTTTTTGTCCATGTTTGAAGAAACATGTTAATAAATTTACTTGCAAGGTAACTACTTTTTAAACATCTTCATTTCGAATGACGTTATATATTTTGGGCTTTGGTTGCTTGCGCGATTCCGAATCTATTCCTGCGCAGGATTTTTTCTGTCTACTTTCGTTTCTTGTAGTGACTTTAAATATTTGTGTTTTTATTTGTTTTAGTTGATCAATGGTTATTCTAGAAAACGCATCTGCAACATGATTGTTTTTTCCCTTAAGGTAGTCAACTGTAAATTGGTACTCTTCTAAATCAAGTCTCATTCTTGTTAATTTGGAGATTGGATTTGTCATTGAAAATAGGAAAGTTAGTGTTCTATGATCTGTTTTAACAATAAAATGTTTTCCATATATATATATGGTCTGAAATAGTCTAATAAATTGCCCAATGTATTGCTGTTAACTCTTGTTCTGTGGTATTCTTATTCGATTCGCCTTTTGTAAATGATCTAGAAGCATATGCAACTGGAAGTTGTAATCCGTTGCTTTCCTGGGTTAATACGCCTCCACAAGCTTGTTTACTTGCAACCGTGATGATTCAATATGGATATTTTAGTAATGTTGGAGACATTAATTTTTCTTTTAAATAATCAAAAGCTTCTTGACATTGACGTGTCCATTCGAATTTTATATTTTTTTTACTTAAGTGTATAATATGGCGGAAAAAGTCGGCGAAGTTTTTGATAAATCGACGATAATAGTTACAAAATGCAACAAATCTTCAAGCACTGTCTGCGTCAGTAGGAACTGGATAATTTTTTATGACTTCATACTTTTTGTCATCAGGTAAAATTCCTTGACTAGTGCATCTAAGGCCTAAAAATTTAATGTTTGTAGTTATGATCAAAAGACAAATTTTCTTGGTACAGAATATGTTATAGTCGGGCTTGACCGACTTTCTTTCTTGTTTAGTCTGATTTAGTCCTGAAAATGCTATTGTCATCATTCTTTGGAAAGAATTTGGTGCTATTTTTAATCCATAAGGTAATCGTGTGAAACGATGAGTGCCGTTGCTCGTTGAAAATGACTTTATGTTTCTTGATTCTTTGTTTAGTTCTATCTGATGGAATCCAGACATTAAATCTAAACATGAAAAATATTTAGCTCTTCCCAATTGGTGTAGAATATCGTCTATTCATGGTAATGGGAATTTATCTGCAAATAGCTTCTTATTGATCTGGCGGTAATCAACTACTAATCGCCATCTTTTTGTGTCTGAGTCGGATAGTGGTTTTTTTGAAACTAAAAGCAATGGGCTGTTGTATTCTGACACTGATGGTTCTACAATGCTATCTTTTATTAATTTTCAACTTGATTTACAATTTCGAATTTTTGACCTTCAGCCAACTGTTTAGTAATATGTACATTTTTATATGGGTATGTAAGTTATGTTTATGTACAAAGTGTGAGTGAGATTGAGTTTGAAGTTTGTTATGGAATATACGTGATTTTGGATTTGATTTAATAACTTTTTTATAATTTTTTTATATATTTTGTGGTAAAGGTTCGAGTTTTTGAGTAATTTTAGTATGTGCTTAATTATTAATTGATGGGTTCATTAGGAGGTCTATTGGGTTTTTTTTTGGAGGTTTAGTATTCGGGCTGGCGTTAAGGATGGACATTCTGTTAAGATGTGTTTGATGTCTATATTGGTATTGTTTTGGCAAAGTGGACAATATTTGGACTGTGCGGGTTTCTGCAGTTTTTTATATAGACTGGTTCATCATCTTTCAATCTCAAATTTTGCTCATAGAAATTATTTTTTGTGATTGGTTCTTTTTCTAATCCGAATATGTCTGAATACTTTGAACATAAATCTGTCAAAACGTGTTTGTATTGACACGGGAAATTCTTTTTAATTGCGATAATACTAATTCTTTTCTTCATTGATCATTTATCTGTGATATTTCATAGTTTTGAAGTGGTTCATATTGGAGGTTGTCTTATTTTAGAACTTGAGTTTTGTTCGTTGTATTTAGTATGAGAAAAATGCATTTTTTGTATTGGTAATCGTATTTGCAATGAAAATAACTTTTTGAATTTCTTGATTTGGTATTAGAATCTCTTCGTCTTCTATATTTAGTGTAATTTGTCTAATTACTTCGAACCGACATGGAATGACGATTTCATAGATGTCTGTATTATAGACAATTGTAAAGTGTATTGAAGATTGTAAATTATTTGGTCTTAGTATTAAAGAATCGCTGTCTGGAGTGAAGTCGATTAGACAATTGAATTTTTTTATGAAGTCTAATCCAATATTTCCATTTCCTGGTATTGGGAAATCAGTTGGTACTATATGGAAGTTGTATGGTATAATGAAGTTACCTGTTCTCAATTCGAGAAATGTTTGACCAAGTGATTTTGTTGAACCTTTTCCTATTCCAGTTATTTGTGTAATATTAGTGTGTCGATATCTTGAAATAAATTGGAATTTTCTTTTATAATTTAAATATCTGATATTGTATCTATTAAGAATGTAAATGGTTTTCCTGTGTGTTCATTTTTTAAATTTATTAAAATGTTTAAACTGAGATTGATAGTGTGAATTTTTGCGTCTACTGGTTCTGAAAACTTAAGGGATTCTGCTGGTTTTCCGACGTGCTTTGTGCATGTCTGACATTATTATTTCTGTTGTTATTGTTGCCTCGATTTCCATTCTTGCAATTTCCTCGATTGGCATTATTGTAATTTTGTTTGAAGTCTCTGAAATTTCCTGAAAAATTTGCACTGCCTCTATTGTTACCTCTGTAATTGTTATTTTGGTAACCATTATTGTTCTGGTAATTGTTATTATTATGGAAGTTACCTCTTCCTCGGTAATTACTTCTGAAGTTATTACCTCTATAGCCATGTCCTCTTTGGGTATATAGTACCGAGCTTGTGTTGCCCGTCATTTCTGTACTACAGTGAATGTATTTGGTAATGGCTTCATTCATTATTTAGAATGTGCCTGCTTCCAGAATAGTTTTTAACTTACCATGCTCACAGTTTTTTATCATGGTCGGTATGGCTTCTTTTGTGCTGAACGTATCAGCATGCTCTGCACTAAGTCCTTCATCGATGATTCTAACAATTTACGTAAATTTTCCATTTCGTTTGTAAATTGTGTGGCTGTTTTTCCTTTTTGGAAAACATTTGCCATCTTGGCCTATATTTTTTTTTTTTTTATGCTTGGTTGGCATTTATTGGATCTTCTCTTAAAGAGACTAACAATAAATTTTCAAATCTTAATCTAGAGACTATTTTAAAAAACTATCCCCTATTGGAGGTAGTTTGTGTTCTACGGCCCTTCAAGTCAGTCGCTGGGATGGTAGGTCGTTTCTTCGCAGGCGAGAATGCGTTGCCAGCATGGTGAGAGATTTCGCAAGTTGGTTTGGGTGGGCAAGAAGCTTTTCAGAATATTTGCGCTTAAGTTCCTCTATTTCAATTTCAACCAGTGGGATGCTGAGGTCGTTGTGGATACAATCATTGCGAATGTACCATGGCGCTCCAGTGATGGTTCTTAGGATTCTCGACTGTGATCTTTGGAGGATATCCACGCTGCTCGCACAAGCATTTCCCCATAGCTGCGAGCCATAGGTCCAGACAGGCTTTATGATGCTCTTGTACAGTAAGACTTTATATTCCAGCTTTAGTGGGGAACGGGAATTAATTAGCCAGTGAAGGCTGTTGGCCTTAAGCTTTATCTGAAGTTTTTTCGAGTCTATGTGTTTGCGCCATGTGAGCCTTCTATCGAGGTGTACACCTAGGTATACAACATCGTTTGATTGCGGGATCAAAGTCGCGCTTAGTGATAGCTGGGGACAGGTGCTTCTGTTGAGTGTGAACGTCACGTGCTTACACTTTTGCTCGTTGATTTTAATACGCCAGTTGGCCAGCCACTCTTCCACGTCGGTAAGATGGCTTGCGAAAAGTCTTGTTGCGGTAATTGGACATCGTGATCTGCTTAATATTGCCGTATTATCCGCAAAAGTACTTATTGTAAGTCGAGAGTCTGTTGGTATGTCGGCAGTGTATAGTACGTATAGGAAAGGACCAAGAACACTTCCCTGCGGTACTCCGGCTCCTATGGTGAACTCTTCTGTTGTGTACTCATTTTGACGAACTGTAAATACTCTGTTACTAACGTAACTTTCTAGGACTTTGTGTGTATTTGGTGGAAGCATTGTCTTTATCTTGAATGTAAGACCGTCCAACCATACGCGGTCAAATGCTTGGGCAACATCTAGGAAAATGGCAGAGCAGTATTCGTGGTTTTCAAACGCAGTCCGAATATCTGAAGTTATGCGGTTGACTTGCTCAATAGTCCCGTGTTTAGCTCGAAACCCAAATTGGTGTGATGCAATGATATTTTGCGCATGGGAATCAATTTTATGGAGTAAGATCTTCTTAAAAAGTTTTGATAAGCAAGGTAGCAGACTAATGGGTCTATATGATGACGCTTGGGTTTTATTCTTTCCTGGTTTATGGATCATTATGATTGTGGACTTTTTCCATTGGGTTGGGAAGTATCCACATCGCAGTACTGCATTGAAAAGTCTTGAGATATATGTTATGGCAGGACTTGGAAGTTCCATAATCATTTTTGGCGTAATAAGATCATGTCCAGGCGCTTTTCTGGGTTGTAGATCTCCGATGGCATTTTTTATTTCAAGTGAATGAACTTTAATTGGGTCAGTTTGTGCGGCGATGGGAACCAATGGAAGTGCATAGCCATTAGTTGGTGGATTTGGCTGGAAGACATTTCTAAGGTGAAGTGCAAAGACATTTGCCTTCTCTTCGTCACTGCGGGCCCAACTTCCACTCTGGTCCCTTAAAGGCGTGTCTACCTTTGCAGGGGGCTTTATGCTTGCATGTGCTCTCCACAGGGGAATTTTGGTGCTTGTAGGCGATAGTTTTTCTATGTAACGACTATGGGCTAGCTGCTCTTCCGCTTCGAGTGTTTTGCGAAGTATGCGTTCCGCAAGTCTCAGACAATTTTTTGACGCAGGCGACCTATGGTGCTGCCATTCTCTTCTTGCACGCCGCTTTTCAGACACCAGTCGGTCTATGTAGCTGTTCGTTAATCTACTATCTTGCTTAGGTGTTATTGTTGTTGTTTGAGGGTTTGAATGATGAGCAGCAGCAGTAATGATAGAGTTGAGGGCTTGTACTGAGTTTTCAATATCTACTTCGCTGTTTATGGTCGGGCTCAGCTCGATGTGACTGCTGATATATTTTTTGTATTTGAGCCAGTTAGTCTTGTGTGAAGTCAGTCTCCGAGGATATTGTCTGATCTGAGGGCACTCAAGAAGGGTGAATATTATTGGAAAATGGTCTGACGACAAGTCTGCAAGGGCTTCTGCAGTTACCAGGTTTTGTGGAACTTTTCTTGTTATAGCAAAGTCTTTAAGATCGGGTATTTTCTTTGGATCTGCTGGCCAGTATGTAGGCCCTCCCGGAGATACATAGTCGAGTTTGTTTGATGCGCGCGTGAGAACGTTGTAGAGTTGCTTCCCCTTGGGATTAGTCAGTCTGGAGCCCCAGTGGGGATGTTTCGAGTTATAGTCACCCGCAGCGAAAAAGCGTTGACCAAGTGTATTAAAGAAATCTAGGAATTGTTTTTCTGATATCGTAAATCGTGGGGGACAGTAAACCGCAGACAGAGTGATATTGCCTCGTTTAGATTCTACGCATATCGATGTGGCTTGTAGGTACGTTTCCGAATATCCCGTTAGTGGATAATGTTTGATGCGGCTTCTGACTAGGATACCAGTTCCGCCATGGGCTTTACCATCTGGGTGATTTGTGCCGTAAAATGCATATCCCGATAACTGGAAATTATATCGGTCCGTCAGATGAGTTTCCGCAAGAAGCATTATGTCGATTTCATTGTCTTGGATAAATTTGGATAACTCCACTTTGTGGCGAGGAATGCCATTTGCATTCCAGAGTGATACTCTCAGGAGAGCCATTATTTGGGTTGTTGCGAAGCGAGCAGTTGAATGAGAAGGCCTTGCATTCTCATCTGTTCTTGCATTGCGTTTTGCATATACACCATAAAATCTTTCAGGGTTTGTTGTAACGATAGAAACATGGCTTCTAAGCTACTTTGGTTTGATGGTTGCTCCACATGTTTTGCTGTCAGAGTCGGCTCAGTTCGAGTTTCGTGTGAAATTGTTCCTTGTTTCAAGACGCTTGCGAAAGAAACGCCTTGGGTAGTAGTCGATGGGGCGAAAGACGATCTCGTAGCTTTTGTGAAGAAGACTCCAGGGGTCGATTGCGAGGGTGTATACGTATTAAGGTTTCCATTGGAACGAGCAAATTCCGTGCGTGTATTGATCCTGCTCTTCAGATCTTTGTATACTTGGCAACCTCTGTAGTTTGCGGTGTGGTTACCTCCACAGTTACTGCATTTTTTGACTGTTGGATCCTCCGTGTTTGTGGGGCATGAGGCAGTATTGTGCAGCTCTCCGCATGCCACACAAACAGATCGCAGAGCGCAGTAGGATTTGGTGTGTCCAAATTCTTGGCAATTGGTACATTGCACTGGATTTGTGCGCTTGTGCGGTTCCTCTACAGTTACTCTGCGGTGCAATAAGTAAGGTAGTTCGTAAATGGGGTGCACCTTATTTTTGTTAGGAGCTATGTCTTCCGGGCTCAGCTCAACTTTGAAAAGCGGCTGGGGTTTTTTGTCTCTGTTTATTAAGTTTATTACGGACTTGACCTTTAATCCCATTTCTTCCAAAGCATAAGCAACTTCCGTTGCAGGGACACTTGGTTCAATACCTTTGATTACAACTTGTAGGCCTTTGCTACTTTTTAGTTGGTAGGTGTAGTAGCTTTTATGTTCAGCTCTTAAACATTTTTCGACAGCGCGATAGTCGTCATCGGTGTTAACTTGGAGCTTTGTTTCGCGTATGTTGCCTTTGCTGACAGATTTCACATAGAAGTTATTATTGCCTATTAGAGAGACAAGCTTTGTTACTAGGGCCGTACAGCTAGTATCCCTAATGTAGATTGGCGGAGGCTTTGGTTTTGCGGCACTTGCAGCTTTTTCTTCAGTCTCAGCGTCAGACTGTTTGGCAAGAATTTTGAACCTATTCCCAGTGAGGGGATCTTTGTCCGCAGGTTTATCGCTTGTTTTGTTCAATTTTGGTGTATTACCGCTTCTTTTGTTTTGCGGGCTTAATTTTCGTTTGTTTATTTTTACATACCGATCGATGCCGGTCTGCACATACGAGCGGGTGTTGGGTGTTGTGCTCACTTGTGTGTGTGTTAGTGGGAGCGCGTGCTGAGTTGACGCTGATTTCTGCATAGTTGTGGTTGTTGAGTTCGTACAGGTTGATTGCGCTGGAGTAAGCGTTACCGTACTTTTTGTTGCATTTGCCGAAAAGTTCATCATCGTGGGCTGAGGAGAGGGGGTGGGGCATTGGGAGCTCCACGTCGCGGTGGTAGTATGAGAGCTTACAGTCGCCGTGCTGGAGGGCTCGGGAGAGACAATTGCAAAATAAGCGTTGTTGCGCTGTATAGAAAGCCGGCGATCGTCTTGTTGTTGTTGCATTTGGGCATTGAGTTGGCTCTAACTCATGGTGTTGTTAGTGTTCTTTGCACTTGCATTTGCTGAATTTGTACGCGTAGTCATTCAATTAATTTAATTTAATTAAATATCAACTATTAGATATTATTGGACAACATAAGCACGAGTGCTTATGAATGTCCATTAAAGTCTTTTATCGCGAGTCGAAAGTTTTTGTTTTAACAACTGATTTTAAAGATTTTACAACGAATAAAACCGGAGCTCGACAAAAGCACGTCTTCACACTTCAACCGACAATGACACAAATTCACCGACAATTGAAGTCTGCAATTTTTAAATAATTGCGTCGATTGTTGTTTCATTTTGGACTTTGGGCCGACTATTTTTGATTTTATTACTTCTACATCAAGTCTTTCATATGGACCTTTTGTAAGGTATAAAAATTTTACTGCTGTTAAAAATCTTTGAAGGTGTAATTTTTTTCATCGAATTCAGCGATTGCTTGGGCAATTTCCCTTATATATTTGCCCTGTCGGCTACTGATGTGTCTGTCATTGTGCTTGGCTTTTGTTCTATCACGCTAGAATTTGAATTGGAATCTAGATCTGACAACTCTGGTAATGTTATTACAGCTGGAATTGTCAAATTATGTATGTCTTTTTCTTCTACTTCGGTGTCTGATTCATTTTCTTCAATCTCTTCATTATGAGGAAGTTCATAAATTTCTCTGATTTCTATTGTCGAGGGTGTATTTAAAACTGTTGGAATTGATATGTCTAAATTAAATTTCGTCTTTACAGATACTAAATTTAATCTGAGTTTATTTAAAACTTTCGATACTTGTGTCCAATGATTATTAGTCAATTTTTCTCGAAGGTCGTATATTAACTGACGTGCTTCATTAAAGCAATTTACTAGTATGTTTGCGTGTTTATTAACCGTTGTATTTTGTACGGATATTTTCTGATTTAAGCATTTATAGGATTTGTCAAACTTATTTCCAATATCTCTGATGCTGGTAACTATTTCCCTCCACTCCATGTAAATAAGAGTTTGGCCTCCTAAGTAATTTAATTTTTATTTTTCATATAATATATTAATTTGTTTAAATATATATATATATTTTTTTTTTGTTTTTATACCCTATCTAAGTCGTTTGCTCTGCTTACGTAACGTTTTTTAATGATTTTATTGTGTTTGACATATAAAGTCAGCAACAAATGAGCTACGCTTGTTATTGTAAGGATCAAAAGGAGAATCCACAGAGATTGTATATCATCTGTGTGATCTATTATTTTTACGTTGTTGACCACATTGGCCGTATTGTCTTTCGACTGCGTGTCGTCTGAACCAAACCATCCCATTTTGGATATTTGTAAATTAATATACTGTCTGAATCTGAATATAAGTCCCTGTAATTTTTTTTTTTTGTTTTAATTTGAAATGTTTGAGTTTAAATTTGTTCCATTTTATTCATATGTTTTATGAATTTTTTTTTTCTTTTGTTAATTTACTTTCATTTTTATTGATAAAAATCTTCTCAATTGTATCAATATATATTCGCTATTAGTGTGATTTTGTGTTTTTAAATTTTGTTCTAAGACTTTCTATCATTTGTGGAGAGAAAAAAAAATTCACATTTTTCCTTACCTAGTTAAAATCTTTTCGGGCCGTTTTCGTGGACAGCTCAAAATTACAAACATTATACAGAGTTCACTTATTTAAAATTGTAATAATTAAAATATTTTTTTTTGTTTTTCATTAATAAAGTAGTTAGTTTAACTTCTGACTGCAGCTTCCATCAGTCCTCTTTTAGGCATGTGAGAATGCGATGCCGGTGCTGGACTGCACAGGCTGGTTTTACTGTATTAATGTTCCCAAGGTGGCAAAGGGTTGTTTCTCTTGCTCCCACTTTTGGTTTTAATTTGGCTACTGCTGATGTCCAGGGCCGTTGGGCTCCTGCGGGGCCGGTGTTGGTCTGCACAGGCTGATGGACGCCGGTGTGTACAGTGGACCTCTGCAATCTGCTGGGCACTTGTTCTGGAACTTGGGCATCGTCTTTTCAGTTGGTGGTTTGATTTTAGTTGTGTCTTTGCATAGAGATTTTATGCATTTAAATTGGCTTTCAAGTGTTGGGTTTCGATTTTGTGTTTTTGTCTCAAGTTTACTTTTTAAAAATTGTAGTTCTTCATTTAGATCGCAAGATGTCTCCCATGCTGGTGGGTTTTGTGCGTTTAATGCCGTTCTTAATTCGGCAATTCGTTTGAAAATCTTTTTGCGCACACCTCCTTTTCTTTTTGGTTTCATATTATTTCATTATTTTTTTTTCACACAAGATTTTCTTCGAAACACCAAACACTTTACTCACTCAGAATTTTATTTTTGTCCAGCTCTCCAGGCCATGTAAAGGTCATATATCCATAATATCTTTATGCCATGTAAAGGTGGCATCGCTTCAGCGGTGCGCAGCACGCCCAGCTTAAGAGTAGATCTATTGACACCGATCTACATGAAGTGGTAGGGAGCAATCGCTGAATAAGAAGGAGATTGCGTTAACGGCCTTCCTTGACATCAAGAGAGCTTTCAACAACTTCAGGACCGAGCCGATTACGGCAGCTCTTGCCAATGTCGGCTACTCCCGATGATTACTCACTGGCTAAGGAACATGCTTAGCATCCGAGTGATCAACTCCACTCTCTGTGTAGGCAACGTAAGAAGAATAACAACGAGACGCACTCCGCAGTGGGGATTCAGCTCCCCACTTCTTTAAAACCTGGTTCTCAACGAACTTCTTCTTACCCACAATCAGTGAGCAATACGAATCTACCGTTGCTAGCACATCTAACGCTACAAAGAGCTACCTAGTCCAACATCACTCCATCACCCTCGTCTGGGTACCTGGTCACGCAGGCACACCGGACATCGAGGGAGCAGACGAGTGCATCAGGAACGGCTCAGCGCTGCCAGCGACGCAAGCGGTAGCGGACATTCAAAGACCGCTACAGGACATCATGACGGAGTGCAGTGGAGGGCCAGAACTACGGCAGAACGACAATGGGACCTCGCACCCGGTTGTCACATCTCCCGATCACTCTTGCCAAAATACTCACCCAATAGAACTTCCCAACTCCTGCACTTTGGCAAGAACAGGATAAGAACTATGGCGGAGATAGTCCCGTATTACGGGATTAAAATTTTTGCTGGGACTGCTCGCAAGCTGTTTACTACCCCTTTATTAAAAGTCAGCAGTTTTAGTTCAGTACTTTTCGTCAAGAGGCTATAAGAGTTGGCAAGTCTGATTGCCTCTATTCGGCCATTCCGTCATCATCTCACTTTAATTTGCCCATCAATTTAAGCTGATAAGTTTAGTAATGCAAACAGCGGGTTCAATTGAAAAGCATCAGGCGCCTAATAAAACACAGAATCGAACGAGACGAATTTTTCATAAAAAATAAGTGGAGGTAGCCTTTTTCTTATTTGTTAATACAAAAGGCAACACGAAAAAAAAAATGTTATAAGCGCCATCCACACGTCCATAGTATTTGGGCTGTCCTGATATAAAATTGGCGATCAGATTTTTCAAATCACCGTATGCCGACATTTTGAATTATGTGGCCTATATAAAAGTAACAGTTTTTCTGTTTACGTTAAAGTTGAAGCTCCATACGTCAACGCTTCGTACAAAAATGTTTCACTTTCGTAATATCTCCCATGTGGCTGAACTAAATGCCATTTAACAGATTGTCATGCAAATTTTTTATAAGGAAGAAAATATTGTCGCGAATAACTTTATAACTTTACCATTTACTAGATAAATAACACAAATCGCGAAATTAGAGCACATATAACCTTAATTGAAACTTAAATAAAATGCAATGCCTTGGGCCGCGCGCACACATGCAGCTGAAAGATGAACTGACGGCAGAACCAAAAGCTTTGTGGACAACAAAGTTTGATTCAGCTCAGCAATACATTTTTAGGTGCGCGCACTTGTTGCTGAGCTGATCATTAAGCTTTTTCATTTCTTCATGCTAAGTAGCAGCAACATGGTGTCGTCTCGATTGCGAAAATTCTTACTTGCGGAAAATGTGAAAATGCAAAAAATATTAAAAGAAGGGAAAAAGAGAATATGGGTTTACGAAATTTTTGTTGTTCGAGAGACACTGGGCGAATTTCATCATATATATGTAGCATAAATATTGGTGGCGATTGAGTCCCATATTTTATCCGTCACAATTCTATTTGAATAACTTTTTGTTTTTTTATTCCACAAAGCTGGATTTAATGATATTTGACTCAATAATGCTTCGCAGTCCATGATAGCTTTGTAACTGCAACTGTGTCAATTAAACAAATATACTAACAAATATTTATGTTAAAAATTTATCTGGCAGCGCACTACCAGCCCGCCCATCTGGCCACTATGCAACCGATTTTTTTGTCCGCCTGACGCCGCCGAGAGAAGATGTCTGCCTCGCTGCTCTCTTTTAACTTTGCACTCGTGCACATTTAACTCTGTATTACTATTCACATTAAACTCTGTAACTAAGCCTAAGACCCCAACAGGTTATGGGATCAACACGCTCCCAGTGCGCAAGTGTATAACTAAATCCGGAAAGATAAGAAAACGATTAGTGGGCGATGCAAAACAATACATCGTTGTGACATTTGGTTTGGCGGCAAAAAAAACAAAGTCTAAAGATGGAAAAGCCGCGAAACTCTACATTAGTTGCCTGTGTGGCGCATAGCATTCGCAGAAAAATTGATCTTTGGCGACGCGCTGGTTCGTCATAGCCGAGTGTGCTGGTGCTTATGTAATCCTGGTTTGCTCCTTCTTGGTCGTGATTGTGAAGCGCAACAACAAAATTCAACGACAAGTTGCAAGAAATTAAAGTAGAGTAATTGCGAAATTTTTATTGATTAGGCTTATTATACAGGCTGTCCAAATAAAAATGGAGTTTTAAAATAAAACTAGGGAATTTTGCATGCTTGCAGCTCTCAAGTTCTAATTCTCCGACTTGGCAGTTTACATAGGAATTGTTAATGGATTGATGGTGTAACAGCGTCGAAGGCTCACTGATGAGATTGATTGGGAAATCAATTGAAACAGTACTGTCTGAGCCACCTCTAACTGTCCATTTGCACAAAAATCTTTGTTGATTTTCTGTTGATTATTAAATTATAGTCAACCCGACCTTGAGCCAGCCAACTTTCACTTTGAATAAAATCAAACGGTACTGAATACACAAGTAATTCTAATTCTAATTCTAAAAACGAGAGCGTAAGTTAAAGTCGGCCCTGCCCGAATTCGAAATACCCGTTACTCAAGACATTTAGTGTTTAATAACCTAGAATATACTCCTCAACAAAATGGTAACGCCGAACGAAAAAACAGAACCATCGTAGGAATGGGCCGGTGTATGATGTTACAGGAGTATGATGTTACAGCACTACCACCGAATTACTGGGCAGAAGCCGTGAACACGGCTAACTATGTAAAAAACTTATGCCCATCTAGAAGACATTTAAATTGTGGAAAATTCGTATTCCAATGGCCAAGCATTTACGTACATTCGGGCAAATTGTGTATGCGCTAGATAAACGATCAAAGATTAAGTTTAGCTCAAAGTCCAAGAGTTGCATATTTATCGGGTTCTGCAGCGTCGCTAAGGCATACAGGCGTAAATATATAACCCCGAGGCTAAAACCGTACTGAAGAGCCGTGATGTGGTGTTTACAAATCTGTTTGGAAATAAATACCAATTTGAAGAGTTTGCCGAACAAGAAGATGTCATTGATGCTAAGTATACACCGGAGGATCAACAAATCGATTATTAAAAGCGAAAATCTCGAAGATTCCACCGAAGAATTTAATGAGCAAGTGCCCATGAATCGGGGACCAGGAAGACCGAGAAAACAGCACACAGGTAAACCAGGACGATCTAAACTAACTAACAATCAAAATGTTGAAGTGCCAAATGAACAACCTAGTCCCGAAGACGAGTCTGGATCCGAGTCTGAATTCGAATTTTACGAGACCAAGCAACTTGCACTGGCCAGCAGCGAGCTCACTTCGAATGAGGCTCTGGCAGGTTCGAATGCTTTAGAATGGAAGGAATCCCTGATGAAGGAATACAGAGCATTACAGAAGAATACAATTTGAATACAGAATACAGAAAGTAATCGAAACCAAATGGGTTCTCCGAACGAAAAACAGGCCAAACGGTGAAGTGGATTGCCGTAAAGCGCGCTTAGTAGCAAAAGGATTTACGCAGCGAGAGGGCATAGAGAATTGTGAAACGTTCTCTCCAGTGGGTCGAATTGGATCTATTCGAGCATTGATTGCAATTGCTGTTAAATTGGGCCTGGACGTACATCCTTTGGATTGTAACACTGCTTATCTGAACGGATATATCAAAGAAGAACTCGATATCAGCGTCCCTTCAGAGTTTCAGAGAATATTAGTTGGCTGAGAGAAGCAGATGTACTTCCAAGATTAAGGTTGCAAATTAAAGAAGGCTCTCTATGCCCTAAAGCAGAGTCGGCACCAGTGGTACAAGAAGCTCGCACTTAAAGAAATGGATCCAAAGCCGCTTTCAGCTGACCCGTGTGTGTACATCAAAAGGCAGGGAAATGGTATCGAATCACTGTTGCATCAAATGACGGCCAAATGCTAAGCCAACTAAAATCTTAACTGTCCAGTCATTTTGAAATGAAGTATTTAGGGTAATTAGGCTACTGTTTAGGGAATGAATTTCATCAAAACAACGAAAAGAGTGAGTTCTCAATGGGTCAGCCTAAGTACATAAAAGACGTCCTGAAGCAATTCAACATGGAGAATTGTAAATTGCGTGCAGTCAGCAAGCCATTGAACACGATTGAGAAGCTATCAACCGAAATGTGTCCGAAAGCCCAGGAGTAAAAGAAAAAAGCTTCAAACATTCCCTACCAATGCTTGGTGTATGCGTTGATGTGGCTGGCAGTATCTACACGTCCCGATATTGCACATGCAGTAAGTCTACTGAGCCAATAAAACTCAAATTATGAGAAACCACATTGGATTGCAGCTAATAGGGTGCTGTGATAAATGAAGGGCACACAAAACCATGGTTTGGTATACAGTCGCTGTGGAGAAGATCTGGTTGGATTTATCGATGCCGACTGGGATGCTTAAATTGGCAAATGCGGCAATATCATGGGAATGTCAAAAACAGCGAAGCGGAGCACCGATCAGCACTGAAGCGGAGTACATGGCCCTGTTCGAATCCTCAAAAAACGGTGTCCACCTGAGAAGATTTTTGCAAGAGATTGTAGGTCTACTTCATACTACTGAGATCAACAATGACAATCAAGGATCTGGTCAACTCACAAAGAACGTAAAGTCCACTCTCCTTATAAAATAAAAATAAATTGAGGAGCCGATTCTTAGCAATGACGAGCATTTTGTTTTTGTTGGAAATAATAATGCAAAAATCTTTGTGAGGTTTATTTTTTTTTTAATTCATACGGGATGACAATCTCAACGACTTTGGGCAAGACTCGATGATTTCAAAATGTTGCAAAAGCTTTCTAAGCAAATTTTAAATATTCCGATTAGCCGTCTTATCTACTTTGTGCCTAATTTTAAGCGAGCGGCGAACTAGATTATTGAGTGAACATCTCGATACACTTATTTACCTAAGCAAAAATAAGTAAAGATTAATAATCAGAATAATTTTTAAAATAAGTTAAGAGGAAGCTGTCATTCTCAGAAATAGATAAATTGTCAATGCTCAGAAGGTGGGGAATTGCACTTAGACACAGATCATTCTATGAAGCAGACAGCAGACAGATGTGATAAGACTAAACTCCAATCAACAGTAATTTCTAACAATTTAAAAAATTCGTGCACTGAAGGAACAAGAGTATAAAAGTTAATAGTTTCCGAAAAGGGCCTATGGTGAGAATCACAGTTTGATATGGGGACTTCACAAATATCAAGATTATAGCTAACGTCGGGACCAATATACACAAAGTCGATTAGCTTATTTAAAGTATTTAAATTATACGGAAGCGGTTTTTTGTAAAAATGTTTGTTAATAGACTAATTTGGTGTCAATAATTTTTGTAGTTTGCCCAGAAGACGGTAGCCGAAGCGCAACCGAAATATATCGGAAAAATAAAAACTAAATTATTCAAATCTGAAATAAACTTGATGCACAAATTTGTGGCTCCATCTCTTATAGTCTGTGAGATCGATGCGTTCATATAGACAGATAGACGGACAGACGGGCGGACGGGCAGATGGACAGACGGACATGGCTACATCGACTCGGCTGTTCAATAGGCCCATTTATACTATCTACACACAGATACAACATGTGTTCCTGGCTGAAAATAGATGAGAGCTACAATTTTGAAAAATTCACCATAGATTAAAGTAAAAGTAAGTAAGTTAAAGTCAGCCCTGCCCGACTTCGAAATATCCGTTACTCAGGACAATTAGTCTTTAATAACCTCATGCGGCTCAGATAAGTATGCGTTTTTTAACTCTGCCATTTGTTTTTCGATCTTTGTGAAAATTTGTGACATTGTAGATATTAGACACTTTTTGAGCTGTTTGGCCACTTAATGAGCTGGATATATTAAAAAATTTAGGAGATATTCCATTTTGGTTATTGCGAGGGCGGTAGTATCTTCTGGCTTTCGAGATTTTAAGTAGTGTTTAATAAGAGGTGTTAAGGTAAAAATCTTCTCCAAATATGTTTGTTTCACAAAAATAATATCATGATAAATACCCCTAAAACTATGCCATTCTCGTTTCCTTGAATAATTATCAATTAAATAAGAAACAGTGAGAGAATTATGCCTGCGTCAAACATAGCCCACCCTTTGCATTCACTAAGATAGACGGACTAATAGAAGGTATTCAAAATGAGTAAGTAGTCAGCCAGCTATAAGACAATTATTTTCCTGAATTTATTATATTATTAAGCATATCAAACTTTAAAGAGCATTTACCATGATAATTTTGTTGTGTATAAACAGGGTAATATATGTAGAGTTGATGTTGCCCACTAGTTCTTCCGTCTTATTCCAGTTAAACCAGTATTTTTCGATGACCATCTGATAGTAACGAATATATACTTTTGTGTAAGTCTTGAAGATCAAGATCAAGAAGATCTCTTCTTAGCCTTCTTAACCCGCTTGTGCAGCATACGTTCACTATTTAGATCCCTTTTCGACGTATATTTTGCTTCCAGCAAGACATTTGGTGCTCTTCCGGATTTGTTGCGATACTATTAGGTTTTTTAAAAAAAACCTTTTAGATAATGATTTGTCTGAAAGTTGACTTTCATTTGACTACTCCACCCATCTTCCCCGCTCGTCACGAGTTAGTGGATCTTTCGTCAATGAGGACATAATGAACACACAGAGAAAAAAAGGTATAAGCCATTTGGGAAGGATATGTCTTAAATATCCTTTTAATCACCCAAAGCAGCTAAAAATCAATTAAAGAATATGAAAAACTATGATCATTTGGATAATTTAGCTGGTCCGCTGGATGATTAAAAATATATTTAACTCATCCTTTCCAAATATATCTTTATTTTTTGTGTATGAGACACATGCCGTATATGGGAATATCCACAGAAAGGTCCACCTAAACGAAAAAAGTAAAAGTCCTCAAAAACATAATGTTTTATCAAATTTTCAAGGGGAAACAATTTAATTGAAGTATTCTAAGCTAATCTTACATTTATTAATAAACCATATCGTAATTTTTGAATGGAAAGTCCTACAAACTCAGTTTTTCTCGCTTTTATTGTTGTTTTGCCCGTTTTTATACCCTGTTCCCATTGAAAATGGGAAAAGGGGGATCATGAGGTTGTGCGAATGTATGTAACAGGGAAAAAGAAACATTATATATCCTAATGGATATATATTTTATAATAATATGCTGATCAAATACATAATGGATATATATTTTTGATCAGCATAAACAGCCGAGTCGATAAAGCCATGTCCGATATAGCCATGTCAGATCAAGTTTGTTTCAGATTTAAAAAATTCCCCCCCGTCCCCCTCTTATCACAAAAAAAACATCACATCCCAGACCTAAAAATCGGTTTCGAGTTAGAGCCTCGTGGTTTTGTTTACGTCAAGCTAAGCCCAATACCTATCTCTTTTGAAAAGTACAATCAGATCAGAGGTCTAAAGCCGCTGAAATTACCAAATAGTGTGGCCTACTTCCAGGATGAGCCTTTAATAGCTGTTACAAAAACCGGCTACATTCAAATTCAAAAATTCAAAAAACGAACAAATGAAAACAAATGAACAGGGTATTTTGTAGTCGGGACACTCGACTCGGCAGAATTTTGCTATCTAAAATCAATATTTGGGTACACACAACACTAAGATATTACTTTACATTATATCAGAAACCACATTAATATATGTTCATGACGGAAAAATATGTCCTTAAAATTAAATTTTGAAAAAAGTATAAATCATTTTGTGGTAAAATCAAAACAATTTTAAAGAGTCATCAAAGCACAGCATTCTAAAATTAGTCCCATTAAAAATTCCCTCAGGATTCGCTGAAAACGGCGTTTGAGTTGTCGCCCGCGGAAACCACTTCAATATTAGTCCCATGCGACCGCCTTGAATTTTTGCAATTATCTCGAAAACGAAATATTCTCAAAAAACCTCGTTTGCACCAATTATAGGGCTAACTGAGAGGTATAAGTTACGCATATTGCCAAAATAAAGGTGTGATTTTTTTAACTTTTTTTTAATATCAACGCGTCCGACTGTCCCGTTCGACGCCATGAAAAAACCCATCATAAACACGGTAATCACTGTATATACTCGGGTCTGTTGCGAATTTCGAAAACGAGTGGAATTGCCGCAAATCGAGTTGATTGCTGTTCCGAATTCCGCAAATCGACAAGAATTGTCGCTTTTAAAAGTTGTGCTGTTGAGTCAGCGGAATTAAAAGTAAATGCTATTTAAAGCATTAAAATAAATCCCCAAAATATCAAACTGAAAATGAAAAAAATGTTGAACATTTTTAATATCGTTTATCATCACTTCTTTAACTGTTTAAAGTTTAAGTATATTTTAAAAGAATTTTTTTATAAACATCTATAAAAATTTGGC
>JAWNNM010002811.1:0-62982 GCA_035044965.1 Lordiphosa andalusiaca
TGCGAGTCGTATATGATGGCTCCTGCCGTACATCGTCTCTGGTTGCGTTGAACTACATTCTAATGGTTGGTCCTACCATTCAAGAGGAGCTATACTCAATTATGCTTCGATTCAGATTCAATAAATATGCTCTAACAGCTGACATCAAAAAGATGTAGCGTCAAGTCATTGTGAATGAAGCAGATCGAGATAAAAAGAAAAGATCCATCTGATTCTTTGAGAATATTCAGGTTAAACACAGTCACTTATGGTACTGCTCCCGCTCCATTTCTGGCTATCCGGTGTTTAACAAAGCTGAGTGAGATGTGCGAATCATCACACCCAAAAGCTGCTGACGTTATTAGGCACGACTTTTACGTCGATGACATGTTGACTAATGCTGGTTGCGTTGAGGAATTACGTACAATTATGTCTGAAGTTTCTCAGATGCTAATTGATGCAGGCTTCGAGTTGGCGAAATGGTTCTCAAACTGTCAGATCTCCGCATCCAAACGAACAGCAAAGCCTATTACGATCTCAGAATCAGACACAACCAAAACACTTGGAATCGTTTGGTGGCCAAAAGAAGACGTCTTTCAATTTAGAATTGACGTTTCTTTTATGGATCTCTGAGCGACAAATCGAAACATTCTCTAGGTGACATCGTAATTGTTTGATCCTCTTGGGCTGTTAAGTCCCTTAATAATCAAAGGAAAGATCCTACTAAAAGAGCTATGGCTAAAAGGATTAGATTGGGATGAATCCATTCCAATGAATTTGGAAACAATGTGGGACGCAATGAAAGAATCCTTGAAGAAGTTGCAGATTATTAAGATCCGATTCGTATACACAGAGCCAAAGTCACCGATCGAGATACATGGTTTTGCCGATGCGTCCATACGAGCATATGGCGCATGCATTTATATTCGAGTTGAAACTGCAGAAAGTTTTCGCATTTGTTGACCTCTAAGTCCAAAGTAGCGCCTCTCAAGACCCAAACCCTTCCCCGACTTGAGTTATGTGCCGCTCACCTTCTTGCAGACCTCTTTCATCGTATCTCAAAGCTCATAAAGTTTCCTATAGAGCAAACTGCCCTTTGGTCAGATTCAGAGATAACTCTCCATTGGATCCGGTCACACCCATCATCGTTAAATACTTTTGTTTCGCATCGGGTGTCTGAGATCCAATCGTGGACAGAAAATGCTTCTTGGCATCATGTACCAACTAAGCAAAACCCAGCAGACATCGTCTCTCGAGGATGTGACGTTGAGGAATTGGTCGAGTCTATGTGGCTCAAAGGGCCGTCTTTTCTATTGAAACCCCAAGAATCTTGGCCAATCAACCCTCGATTTGAGCTCTCTGAAGAAATGCGCATGTTGAAAGGAGTGATTTGCTTGAAACTATCGAAAGTTTTTCTTCCCATGCCAAACTGCTAAGAGTGTTTGGTTATGTTTTTCGTTTCCTTCGAAAGTGCAAAGACAGCACGGTTAAATACCAAGATGCCATTCCAACTGCAATAGAGCGAAAAGAAGCCTTTGATAAAATTGTTCAAATTATACAAAACTACGAATTTCGAGAAGAGATTGATGGGGTTCGAAAGAGCGCCCCAGTAGGTCAGAAACTTCAAAGTTTGACTCCCTTTATACATGAGCATAACGGATCTTGGTGTTCGTTTTCGTTGTTGCGAGTAGGGGGGCGACTTGTAAACGCTCCTATTTCGTATGATGCTCGATTTCCCTGCATTCTTACAAAACGCTCGCAATTTGTGCGAAGCTGTATTCGGTACCTCCACCAAACGAATTGTCATGTTGGCCCTAGATCTCTAGTAGGTCGACTTCGGGAGCGGATTTTGGTAATCAACGCTCAAAAAGTCTGTCGCCAGACAGTTAGATATTGCTTTAGTTGCTTTAAATGTAAACCACGACTGCTGACCCAAATAATGGGGAATTGCCTGCAGACCTTCTACGAGAGCTCCGCCCTTTTACTGTTTGCGGCGTCGATTTTTGTGGCCCAATTAGCACGACCTTAAAAATTCGAGGAAGGCCTCCTGTCAAGTCATACCTCGCACTTTTCGTTTGTTTTTCATCCAAAGCAGTTCATTTGGAACTCGTGTCAGACTTGTCAACTAATTCCTTTCTTATGCCTTTTCAAAGGTTCGTTGGTCGTCGAGGCGTTCCCGGAGTCGTTCATTGCGACAATGCGACGACCTTCGTCGGCGCTCACCGTCAGTTCGAAGAGTTGCGGACTCGAATCGAGGCAGAAGCAGGCGCAATTCGAGAATACGCATCAAAAAACGGATGCGAATTTGCGTTCAAACCGCCAAGACCGCCGCACTTCGGGGGACTATGGAAGGCAGGTGTCAAAACTGCCAAGCACCTACTCCTACGAACGGTCGGGAACGCTCTCTTGACAGCAGAGGAGCTGTACACAGTGCTGGTGTCGGCAGAGGCCGTGATGAACGATGGCGAGGCGGTAACTCCTGCTGATCGGAGGACCGATCACGTCACCACCGGAAGGGACCCCGGACCAGGCGGGTCTCAACAGAAGCTGCTTGAAGCGATGGCGAGTTGTCTAGTCGCTCAAGCGACAGTTTTGTCAGCGATGGTCCCGGGAGAACGTCCTGGGACTTCAAATTCGAGCCAAATGGCACCAGCAGCAGCCGAACGTGACTCAGGGAGATCTGGTTCTCGTGGCAGAGGACAATCTGCCAACTCAGCAGTGGATGGTCGGACGAGTGGTGGCAACACACGCCGGGCAGGACGGCGTGGTCAGGGTCGTCACCGTAAAAACAAGTAGTGGTGGAACCTACAAACTAGCGGTGCATAAGTTGGCGCCACTATTTATAGATGAAGGCTTGCAGCCCTCCAAGGGGGCCGGTGTTGGCGCAGTTGGCGAGGCGTAATTAAGTTAAAGTTATTGGAAAAAGTAAATGAAGGCTAGTGTAAGATAGTGTAGGGCGAAGCGGGAGCGCAATAAAGTGAAGTCCTCTCTCGCATTGAGCGAATTCGCCCCGTTTTTTTTTTTACGTTTAAAATGAAACATATTTACCTTTTATCCATTTGCTTAATCATATAATGATCGTTACTTAATTTATTTTTTATTATCAACTTTTAGAATCGACTTAGTTTAGGTTAATTGGCACTATATCTTCCTGGAGCTGTTTATCTATACTAGCTCTTAACTGCTCGTTAAACTGATACCTTAAATGCTGGTACAGCTAGTATAGTAAAAGGAATATTTTATAAGCCTTTATTATTATGACCTTACCAAAATGTTGAAACATTTGTCGATGGATGTAATCTTGGACAATTTTCAAAGGAATCTATTTAAAAGGGGATAAGGTCTAAGCAGCAGAAACGGCAGAGCAGAACAGAGGATTAAAAGCAGACTAACAGCAGAGAACTAACAGCAGTACAGCAGACACAGCAGAAAAGCAGCCGAAATACGAAGCAGATAGAGTCGAGAAACAGCCGTCGAAGAGAACAGTTGAAAAGCAGCAGGCTAACATTAAACCTATTAAAACGCAGTGTGTAAATCTAAAGCAGACTTATTTTAATTACTTTCTACCATTGTTAGTTGTAAAACCAAGTTAATTTTTCTAATGAACCGTATATAAAGGTACCGATTGGCCAATCCGCTCACATCTATAACATCATTCACAGATTAAATATTTGATATTTGTTTATAGCTTTCATAAACTTCTCGAATTCGCAATCAGACGTTGAGTCATTGTTTTGTCGAATTTTGAAAACTCTCATTAAGCATATTATTTTGGTGAACCGAACCTCATTTTTCGAAAAAGTGGTCCGGTTCGGGTTTAGGTTCGAAGAGTCAAAAATGTAAGACGCCTGGTTCATGGTCCAGTTCGCGAACCCTAAAAAAGCCGAACCGAACCGGTTCTCAATGGTTCGGTTTCGAACCGGCTTGCAGCCTTGATTTTAATACATTTCTTTTCAATTTTTATTGCACATTTTTAACATTTTTTTACCATATCAATATATACCCTCACAAAACCACAAAAAAAAAAAAATATTTTGAATAAAATAACTTCATTCCAATACGTTATTTTCCAAAAGGAGGGAGATGTGATATGCACACATAAAGAGTACTCACTGTACTCAGTATATTTCAACAAATACACATTGTATTTGTATTTGTATTTATTTAATAGAGTTGACAAAGTAGCTGTCAACATAATAAAAATTATTAATCCTAGTCCAGCCTCCGTCCGAGTTAGTAGAATATTTGAACAATGTGCTCCGACCCACATCAAGTGGGCGGAGGCAAAGATTTACATATGTTGAGACGATAAGTATGACAAAATATTAGAAACATTAACAAACATGGATCCCACAGAATTTAACAAATGGTATAAATCGTTATAAATCATACATATGATACGAAACGGATCGTGAGATTCAAAATTAGATCTACTTAAAGACGAGGGACAGAAAATTTAATTTGACTCAAAAGAAAAGAGTCAATGTGGCCATGTATCAGTTTATGAAGGAACATAACTCCACGGCAGATTCTACGATCCTGTAGAGACGGTAGGCTTAATAGGCGGAGTCTATCCACATACGATGGCAAACGGCGATGATGGTCCCAGTTTAGTCCGCGTAAGGCAAACAGGAGAAATTGTTTCTGCACCGACTCGAAGAGGCCCTGGTATATTGCATACTGTGGAGACCATATGCATGAGCAATACTCGAGTATTGGACGAACAAGTGAGACAAAAAGGAGCTTAGTGGTGTAAGGGTCATCAAACTCCTTAGAACAGCGCTTAACAAAAGCCAGTACCCCTTTAGCTTTGCTAACGATGATGCCAATGTGATCAGAAAAGTACATGTTATGACTGAATAAAACGCCTTAGTCTGTCACGGCATGTATGCGCTTAAGGTTATGCTGGCCGAGACAATAGTAACCCTTAAGTGGGGCAGAGCGAAGGAAAGTCATAGCACTACATTTAGAGTGGTTGATGATCAGCAAATTGTTAATGCACCAAGAATGTAGGTGTTAGCAAAGCTAAAGGGGTACTGGCTTTTGTTAAGCGCTGGTCTAAGGAGTTTGATGACCCTTACACCACTAAGCTGATTTTGTCTCACTTGTTCGGCGAGTATTGCTCATGCATATGGTCTCCACAGGATGCAATATACCAGGGCCTCATCGAGTCGGTGCAGAAACAATTTCTCCTGTTTGCCTTACGCGGACTTAACTGGGACCATCACCGCCGTTTGCCATCGTATGTGGATCGACTCCGCCTATTAAGCCTACCGTCTCAACAGGATCTTAGAACCTGCCTTGCAGTTAATTATTTATTTATTATTATTAATAGTCGACAAAAAATGGCTGTCAACAACACACGTTATAAAAAGGCTTATCTTCTAAGGAGGCATAAAAAAAAGAAAGCCTAACAAAAATTACAGAATAAACTAATAACGACTCCGACTCGGTGGGGGATTTTTATTTGCCGGTCCGGCCAGCTATGCCCCGATTCACAGCCTGTTGTGGTCAGAGTCGATATTAGAGCTATCAAAACCATTTAACAAATATACGGGCCTGTTCAGTTTTTCACACAAATTAAATTTTCTCTATTTCGACTTGGGCTACCTGTTCTGGTTTTAATAATTTGATAGAATTACTCGATTTAAAATCACATTGCTTGGAGCATGTGAAATCAAAGTTAAAATCGTAATTTTTTATAAAATTCTATTTCAATAAAGCGAGATATTAAACAGCTATATTAAAGCTTTGTTGATCTTTGCGGGGTATGTATGTGAGAGAGGATACATGAGTAGAGGTTGCGGAGAGGCAACGAGTAGAAGGAAAACGAGACAAACGATCGAAGATACAAAGTCGTCGCGAGAGCAGTGTGGAAGCAGAGTCGATAAGAGGCGGTCGTGTGGTGCTGCATCTGAGTGGATATAATTAATTCTAATAACTTCGGTATGGCACAAAGTTTTGATATACCTCGATAATTCTGAATATCAGATCTACTTCCTTAATTGTGAAGTGGTAAAATAAAGGATTCCTTCCAGATATCAGGAAAGTAGCTGTAGGCCAGGGATAGTTGAAAAATATTAGTTAGGGCATACATAGGGCAGTGGCACAATGCTTCAGAACACAGCGGGAACATTGTCTGGACCATACGAAAAGGAAGTTTTTACGAGAATAAGATTTTCGTAAACTCTGCTTTTATCAACAATTGGCATGAAAATTCCTTCAGAGTTCGGTAAAGAGTAAGGATAAGAAGTAGAAGTATCAAAGGCGTACCATGAGTAAGTGGCATGAAAAAAATCTGCAAATAAGTTGGAAATGTCCAATTCATTACAGGCGGTTAGGGTATTATAATGAAGGGATGGTGGAAAAGTTGAAGATTTACGTTTAGAGTTGACGAATAAAAAGAATTGTTTAGTGTTTTCTTTAAATTCATTTTTGCATCTAAATATGTAATTTTTATAGCATTCAGAATTCAGAAAAAGAAAGTCTGACTGGGTGGCTAAGTATCGGAAATGGTCCGCTGGTTGTCCAGTCCTCTTGTATTTTTTATGTAGTCTGTTGTTCACATTTTTAAGATTCGACAATCGGCGAGTAAAACATGGTGGTTTATGAGAGACCGCAGATAATGAAGGGCAAGGTACAAACAAGTCAAATGCAGAGTTAAGGGTCCGGTAAAACAAGATAATTTTAACGGATGGACACGTATCAGAATCAAGAAATGACCAATCAATCTGCAAAAGATGTTGATTTAGCTCTATAAAATTGGCTCTTCTGAAAAATCGACTTGATCTTGGCCCCAACTCAGTTGGTGGAACCGAAAAGGTAGAAATCTCCAAGACTACTTCAAGGGTTGGATGATAGACATCTTCAGGGGTAGAGAGAGGTTCGATTCTAGAATCCCAGGGGTTTGAGAACTCAGAGGCAAATACAAGGTCTAGAAGTTTCCCACTGCTGTTATGGATAAAATTAACTTGACCCAGCGAGAGGTCAATCATTCCATGAACAAAATCGTGCTGATCTGTCGAAACTAGGATATTGGAGTCATCTAAGCGCATCCAAGCCAGTCTTGGTAGATTAAAATTAAAACAACGAAATGGTAATTTTCTCGAATAAGCGATTGAATGTTGCGAATTACAGATAGGTGATGCCAATACAGACTAATGTAAATATTAATATAAATATTAACATTGAGAAAAGACATTCGAATAGAAACGAATTCAAGCTAGTGAACATTGTCGATTGATACTATTTCGGAAGCAAAGGTAGCTTTAACGGCAATAAGGACTCCGCCACCAAAACGTGCAGAACTATCACATCGATAGACGACATAGTCGTTAGAAACAAGAAAGAAAGTCGGTCAAGCCCGACTATAACATACTCTGTACCACGAAATTTGTCTTTTGATCATAGCTCGAAAACCGTTCATCCGATCTTCTTCATTCCTTTGGCGGATCGATAAGCTATCCCAATAACTAAATAGGTCCAGAAGGAACAAGCCATCTATCTTCAAAACTGTGGGAGATATGTCGTTTTTTCTAAATTGCGGGGGCGGGAGGGGGCGTGGCCAAAATTGAAAATAAACTTGATCTGCCTGCAGACATAAGAAGCATATGTCCCATACATGTCAAGCCTCTATCTCTTACCATCTCTGAGATCTGTGCGTTCATACGGACAGACAGACGGACAGACGGACATGGCTATATCGACTCGGCTGTTGATGCTGATCAAGAATATATATACTTTATGGGGTCGGAGATGCTTCCTTCTGGATGTTACATACTTTGCACAAACTTATAATACTCTATGTACCTACGGTACAGAGTATACAAATTTCGCAATCAGATAGTGAAGAATTTAGCCACGTTTCTGTGAAAGCAATAACACTGGCATTGAAGGATGCACTATTTGCTTACAACCTATTTGCTAGCTTGCCTAACAGACTGCGCACATTTTGGTAGTGAATAAGGAAGGATGAAGTTAGTTTTTTGGAGTATAGGGTTTAGAAGTACGGATGACATTAGTATTAGAATTCGGCCTATCATCATATTCGTGCACAATAGCATGTTCAGCCCAAAGAGAGGGCTCAAGCAATCTAGGGAGTAAGGATTCTGTAATATCAATTCTAAAACTTGAAATATTACGCTTCTGCTTAAAAATGAAATTTTTACAATTAATTCGGTGACATGAATATTCAGCCTGTTGCCTAAGTGGGATTTCAAATCGTTTGCAGTCGCGTCGGGATTTAAACGCGAAACAAATATGACTTTTAAAGGGGCAATGCCTGATATGGGCATGGTTTCTCTTGGGGCAACCCCCCGTATAGGTTTTACAGAAAGTACGGATATGGTACTGTTGGGAATTGGTGGTTGAGTGCCTTTGACAGTATCCGGAGTGGGAGGGGCAGATGCCAATGCATTAAGCGAGGTAACGTTGAATGGTGATAGTAGGTTACATATTACATTACAGGTTGCATACTTTCAGGGTTAGAAATTTCGTTATTTATAAATTATATTTTATTTTAATTTTGTTATCTATATACATAATAAAATATATATAAATAAACAAAATAATAATATATAATAAATACCATGTTCAAATAGCTTTTATAATACATTATACTAAATTAAATAAAACAATGCAAAAATATATATTATACAAAAAATTATTCTAATAAATCAAAAACACGTTTTGAAAGAATCGTTTTACATTTTTTAGTTAAATTTCGCTGCCCGGTTATATAAGGATCAGAAGTTAATAACAACCGATTTATAAGGTCTTTATTAGTGGCTGAACGTGAGATTTTACGTGTATGATTGGGTCGGTATTTCTTAACGTCCTTGTTCCTTGACTCCGCAGCTTCTTCAAAGAGCTCTCCAATTGAAACTAATGCATATTGAATAACATCTGGGGCATGTAGTAATATTTTATGAACTGTGGAAGGCAAATAATACCAGGAATACCTTGATGTTAGTTCTTTTGCCGTATCTAGCGCTAATTCTCAAAATTTTTCTATATTAATTTTATATCCAGAGGACAAGGCTTGCAGTAATATTGCACAGCTTTCAATTAAATGCTGATCTATGCCAGGTATTTCTGCAGATAAATGAGAGTTATTGATAAATGACCTTGCAGTGTTGCCATCATTTGAATTTCCACTTCCACCTGGTTTTGGATTATCGACAATAAGACCCATTTTTCACGAAATTCGAACTGAATATTTTTTTTTCTTCTCTGAAATAGTTCTTTATTTTCTTCGCCTCTTATTTGCCATTGTCTGATTTCAAGTTTATATGAAACGTGAAGAAAATATTCAAAGAAACGAATATAAGCATGTAATGGAGACAATCCAAATTCGTAACGATCTGCTCTGACTTCTTTTTGTAGGCATTTGTCAATGTCGTTCATATCCGTAGGCTTGGCTTGACATATATAGCACTTCGAAGATGATTTTTCACTTAAGGCATTGCACACTTTGCCATCCACCATAGTGAGTTGGAGTACATGTTCGATATAGATTTTCCGGTTGGTAGAGGTGTTAAATTCAGTGGGAGTCAATTGCTGAATTTTGTTAACGAAGCTTCTGATGAGTTCATACTGGTGTTTTGTTAAATTTGCTTCAGTTATTAGAGCTACTACTTCACATTCCTTTGCTGGAAAAATCGAAGAATTCGGTTGGCTGCAAGCCCAGCGTAAGTCATCTGCAGCTGACTCAGTTCTCGACGAGTTCTCCTAAGTATGCTATCCGTCGCCGCTTCGTTCTTTCTGAGCACTCTGCGAGACTTAATTTTGGATGTCCTCGATCAGATGATTTATTGGACTTACTTAAAAATATATTTTCAAATTGTGCTAACCAGCCCGAATTTAGTTGTATAACTTTGGCTTTAATTCTATGGCATTTATTCCACATTTCAGCAAATTTTTTATATAAGTAATCAAGAACTTTCTTAGAAAGGTTTTCAATAATTTTGTAACCATCAGACAGTTTTTAATATATAGGCAACTCATATCAGTGCAAACTGTCACGCTTAAATATTTTTGAGATGTGGTGCTCAGTTATAGGTTCATTTGCTGATAAAGCTAAAAAAGTATATGATGACCTAAATAAAAAATTTCTGTCTGATGGTTACGAAATTAAATAAGCAACTGTCTTCCAAATTATTATTTTCAAATTTTTGCTTGTATTGGCTGTGTCCAGAACTGCTATCGAAGCCCCATTTCCCTATTAATGTGAGATAATTAGAGGACTTATCAAGTTTATCTGTTACATCGCTTTGGAACTTTAAAATACGCGTCGCAGTGGGGTCCAATAAGCTTTGTAGCGAAACTTCAATCTCAGATTCTGTAACGCTTGTTAGCTCAGGATAGCTTTTCTGTTTTTCCCTTAAAATATTGTCATAGCAGGGAAAAAGGTTAGCATCAATTTTACTGTTAACGAACTGTTACTGTTGGACTTACTTAAAAATATATTTTCAAATTGTGCTAACCAGCCCGAATTTAGTTGTATAACTTTGGCTTTAATTCTATGGCATTTATTCCACATTTCAGCAAATTTTTTAAATAAGTAATCAAGAACTTTCTTAGTAAGGTTTTCAATAATTTCGTAACCATCATACTGAAATTTATGATTTAGGTCATCATATACTTTTTTAGCTTTATCAGCAAATGAACCTATAACTGAGCACCACATCTCAAAAATATTTAAGCGTGACAGTTTGCACTGATATGAGTTGCCTATATATTAAAAAAAAGTTTAATCAAATTATAAGTTCAATTTAAAAATTCACAATTGAGCAATTGACATTTCAAAGCACAAACGAATACGTCGAACACAACAAAGCACCAAATATGCACGAAAACAAATAAAAACACAAAATATGGACGAGCACAAAAATGCGAATAAGTCAGAAAGTAGCAAAAAGTTGCAGATCAAATTTAAAACAAAGACTAAGAAAACATGTACTAGTATTAATAAATAAATTTCATTAAAGGGTAAGACAGGTATCACAACTTTTTCTTTCTCTGAAATCTATGTATACACAAAAATACACCACTCGGCAGATCACTTTTGAAACACTAACTTTAAAACAATAACACAACACATAATGACATAACAAATACTCAGTTTTATAGTACATACCTTTATTTTCAATATTCATTTTATTTGACGTTTATTATACACGATTTAATATTAAAATTTAATTTTTTTGTCAAAGCTAATTTTCAAGCGGCATTCACTGCAACGTTCACTCGTTTTTTTTTGTCTCTCTTCTCTCGCTATTCGTAGCGCGTATGAATGAGAGAGACAAAAAATGAAGTTACAGATAGTTTTATTGGTATGTTAAGCAGTATTTTTTAGACAAAGTGTGACCAAATTCAAACTTTTTGGGTTTTTATTTTTGGCCTATGAAATCAACCACTGTGCACCGGTGACAATCGTAGAAGGTACACAGATATTACCACCGTTGGGAAAACTGTCTACCCTTATGCCTTATATCTCAGATACCTGAGCATTATTTCGTACAGGATTGCACACAGTTCTAATCTCCGGGGCAGCAAGTGAGGCGGGCGAAACAGCAGGCGAGTAAAATGGCTCATGCTCTGGAAATGATAAGAAATTAGTGGACAATCCAAAAATATTTAGAGATTCATTATTCATTCATTCATTCCAACTGTAGGTGAGGGTCTGCCGTGCAGATACTTTGTTGTTGTAAGAACAACGTTCAGCACAGCAGGTTGCCATTGCAGTTGATCGAAGATAGCTCACTGTAAAAAACTTTAGCTTGCAAAATCCAACGATCGGGCTCCTTAAGAGAAGCTTCTTAAGAGAACAAAATCTATTAATAGCAAGCGTAGGCTGAGCAAACCATAGCAAAGTACCGTTAGAGCTGCACTTTGAGACGCGAACGGGAGCGAAGCACAGTATAAGAGAGCAACACAATGCTTGGGAGTACAGTTTTGGTGGTAAAATCTGCACAACAACAAATTAATGCACACAATAAATCCAAGGGCAGAATTATTGTTTATTGTTCATTGTTTTTATATAAAGTCACTGTCTTCAGAATATTAAGGCACAGGGATTACCCGGAGGGAACAATACACCGCCAAGCCAATCAACAACGATAAGGAACGTATTGATTATTTAATTAATTAATCAGCGGGAGTAAGGAGAGAACACATCTTACTGGCTTCGCGGTGGGAGTGAACTAACACTTAGTTGCAATGTTCAAAGACCCAAGCACATTTCAAGTGCAAAAGTAACATGAGTAGATGTTGGGCATTCCATGCAGAAACGCAGCGTCAGCATATTTGAGCATAGCCAGCGGCGCAGCCATTAAATATCGTTCTATGTGCGCATGTTATTTCTCTCCAGCACAGAGATGTTATCAACTTTGTGCATTTTATATATCCATAACACAGCCGCTCCGCTGCCGGCGGACTATAGACTATAGACTATAGATCAGTATTAGTGACCAACAAGCCACACATAAAATGGCAATATTTTAAAGCGCATTTTATAATAAAAACAGAAATACAAAAACAAGACCATTTTTACCATCTAACTGGGCGGAATAAATGAACCTGCAACTTGGTAGCTGTTACCGCTAACTACATAGACCAGTTCGGAGCAGTAAATCTCGAAATAAAAAGCCAAGAGCTGCTGGTCTATCCAAGTCGGTTACTCTGTTTTTATTTTATTCAATGTGCTTAGCTTAGAGATGGGGTGTGCTTATACATAGGGGTGGGTGCGTGCTTATCGATACACGCTGTTAATACTATAGCTAGGAGGTGATCAGTTTGAGCGCCAACATACTCCCGGCCTTGGAAGCTTCTTCCAACAAAATCTCCGGCTAATCTCCGGATTAGTCCTCCATGGGAAGGGGACATAGTCTGTGTACGTTCCTCTTAAATAGGCCCGTTTTCGTTCTGACCGTAACGACGCGGACCGCGCCGTCAGCACCAGGGTGAATCTCTTCAATGCGACCCAGAATCCACTGCCCTGGGGGTGTGTTGTCCTCTACTATAAGGACTAGGGTTCCTTGTTGAATGTTGTTGCATGTTGAAGTCCACTTTTGACGTTCTTGAAGAAGTGTCAAATATTCTTGCGACCAACGACGCCAAAAGAAGTGGTGAACAGCAACATTCCGCTTCCATCTATTCGTCATAGACAACTTCAGAATAGAGTCGTCACATGGCTCCGCCATCGCATTTATCGGACGCCCAATTAAAAAATGTCCTGGAGTCACAGTCTCAAGGTCCTTTGGGTCTGAAGATAGAGGACAGAGCGGCCTTGAGTTCATTACAGCTTCAGCTTGCGATATGGCCGTTACAAGCTCCTCATAATTAAGCGCTGAACTGTTGAAACTTCGGATCATTAGCTGCTTCGCTACCTTAACAGCACTCTCCCAGAGCCCTCCAAAATGAGGCGAACGAGGAGGTATAAAATGAAACCGAACTCCAGAAGCACTGCATTGGCTCACAATCTGCTGCTTATTAGTGTCATCCCACATGACATCAGCCAGCGCCTTCAGCTCCCGAGATGCTCCTACAAAATTTGTAGCGTTGTCGCAAAACAATTCAGCGCTTATCCCACGGCGAGCAAAAAATCGTTTTAGTGCTGCTAGGAAGGCATTCGTGCTGAGGTCCGACACAAGCTCGAGATGGCATGCCTTTGTCAGGAAACACACAAAGACGCATAAGTACACCTTTGTGGGTCGGCGTCCTCTCTGGTTGAAGTGCATCCATAGCGGTCCGGCGAAGTCCAATCCAGCTCGCTCGAATGGATGCGCACCTCTCTGGACTCTGCTCGCTGGCAGTGAGCCCATGATTTGGTTGGCCAGGACTGGCCGCTGCCGGAAACAGGCGATGCAACTCCGGACGGTTTTGCGAGCTAATTTTCTTGCATTAGTGACCCAATACTTTTGTCGCACAAAAGCGCATACAGCATGCGCTCCGGCATGCATGTTAGTTCGATGTGTATACTCAAATAGAGAACTTACAGCAATGTGGTTATTTGGCAATAAAATCTGATGTTTAGTGTCATATGGTACATTGGCTTGAGATAGTCTACCACCTACCCAAATGACTTCAATTCCGTCTATTACATCCAGAAATGGGTTGAGCCCTTGTATCTTTGCCGATTTAATAAGCTTGCTTTTTCGTAAATTGACGATTTCATCTTGGAATCTCAAGTTTTGAATATTAAATACGATGTAGTTCAGGCCACCACTAACCTCGGCCGCTGACAGACTCATGGTTCTATCTGAACCAACCCTTTTTGCAATATGACGCCAACGATAAATGTAACCAAAAACCCTATTCAGCTTGCAAAAGTCTCTTGCATATTTACAATTTCCTACAATATCGTCGACTTCCGTTTGAGTACTAACCACTAATGAAAACTTAGAACTGCGTTGTTCTGGGAGTTCTTCGGGTTTGTCACATTCAACTGTGGGCCACAGCTCGACTGAAAGTTGCAAAAATGGAGGACCATGCCACCATAAAGAAGAGTTTTTTAATTCAATCGTGTGCAGCCCACGAGAAACTATATCTGCTGGGTTTAGTTTTGACTCTACCTTGTACCAATCTCTTACGTTTGAGATTTCTTGAATCAACGCGACTCTGTTCGCTACGAAAGTGACCCACCGACTAGAGTGGGCAGCGATCCAGCAAAGTACGATTGTAGAGTCAGTGAAGTACCTAATTTCCGAAACCTTTAACGGAATACAAGCCTTGACTTTTGCCATGAGTTGGGCCAAAAGTTTTGCTCCTTCCAGTTCCAGACGTGGTAATGATGTGACCCTAACTGGCGCCACCTTGGATTTTGCAGTCACCAAGTTGACTGTTATCTTTCCTTTTTTATCAATTGCTCGAGCATAAATTGCTGCGCCATAAGCACGACAAGATGCGTCTGAGAACCCGTACAGTTCGATTCTTTCCACTTCGTTATCACGAGGCACTACGGCTCGGGGCAAAGAACATTCATGTACAAGGCTTAAGTCATTTCTGTACTTTTGCCACTGTAAAGCATAAGTAGAAGGTAGCTCCTCGTCCCATTCTTGTTTAAGTAACCACAACTCTTGCATAAAGATCTTGCCAAGAATTAAGATGGGACTCAAGAATCCCAGGGGATCAAATAGTTGCGCTAGTTCTGACAAAACAACGCGTTTAGTTATACTGAGCGAGCTCTTCTCCTTATATGAGAACTGGAATTTATCAGTAACAACTGCCCAATGGATTCCAAGGGTCTTTGCGCTATCTGTAGTCTTAAGTTCTAACGGATCCGCGCAATTCGCACTATCAGCAGTTGGCGTGCAGTTTGTTCGCCACTTATGAAGCTCAAACCTCCCTAACCTTAACAACTCCTCTACTTCCTGTTTTAGTTTGTGTAGCTCGTCTTCGGAATAAGCTCCACAGAGCATATCATCCATATAGAAGTTGAGCCTCACAGCTTCGCTGGCTAGTGGAAATTGTTGCTCATAATGGTCAGCCAAATAGTATAGGCAGCAACTGCCAAAAATGGTCCTGAGTTTGTGCCATAAGTCACAGTTTTTAGGCGCAGTACCTTTACTGCTTCTGTGTTGTTTGCACGCCACAAAATACATTGATAATTGCAGTCTTCTGAGTTGACTAAGATCTGCCTGTACATTTTTGAGATATCCGCAGTAAGGGCATATCTATAAAAACGAAATCGAATGAGCGTCTCGAATAGGTCCGGCTGCAATGTCGGCCCTACCAACATGGTATCATTTAGTGCTACTCCGTTGGTCGTCTTACAAGACGCGTCGAACACAACTCTTAACTGAGTCGTTAAGCTCTCTGGGCGGACTACTGGATGGTGCGGCATGAAGTACTTGGCATCACCTATATTTTCAGCCGGCACTACTTCCAAGTGTCCCATGTTGCGATATTCTTCTATAAAATCTGTATATTGTCTTTTAAGTTCCGCATTGCGGTCAAGTTTTCTCTCCAAGTTCAAAAACCTAATGAGAGCAATTTTGTAAGACTCGCCCAACTGCTCCTTGGGCTCCTTGAAGGGCAAGCTTACAATAAAGCGATTGAAATGTGTCTGTTGAACAGTAGCAACGAAGTGATCCTCACATTGTTGCTCTGGTTCAGTATACTTCTTCCGCGGCTGTGGAATTTCTTCACATTGCCAAAATCTCTGCACAAGTTGGTCAATATTCTCTCCAACTTGTTCATTTTCTGTTGCCTTAGCCTTGTGGGAAACGAGTGCCACAGTTTCATTTAGCAAGCATTCACCTACAACAATCCAACCTAAGAGCGATTTTTGCAGTATTGGCTTGTTAACTCCCATTTTAACTTGGCCTGCGACGATAAGCTTAAAGAACTGGTTTACACCAAGTAGCATATGTATCTCATCAGCAGAGTCGAAGTAGGGATCTGCTAGTTGTAGGTTCGGGGGAACCTGCAACCCGGTCGCCGCTGTAGTTGCGGGACTATACTGTGTTATCATTGGTAAAACACAAAAACTATCTGTGGCTACAAAAGAAGTGGCCCTAGACTTGAAAGTAGTTTCAACCTCACCTTGAATATCAGACTTAGAGTTTCCTATTCCGTTCAGTGAATATTGTACAGGCCTTATGTCTAACTTCAATTTTGACGCCAGTCTCGCGGTCAAAAAGTTCAGCTGACTTCCAGAGTCTAGAACACATCTGCAGCTATGGAAGTTGCCTAAAGCATCCTTAACTGACACCACGGCTGTAGCGAGGAAGCTTGTTGCCCGATTTGTCAATAGTGCACTGTGTAGCGAACTTGAGTTTGCTTGGTTCCTACTTGGGATTCTAGCTTTATTTTCAGTCCAAGTTACCTCTCTGTGAAGCATTTCATGATGCGGCTTGCTACAACGACTACACCGCGATGCGCTACACTCTTTGGTTTGATGCTTCTTACTGAAGCACAGCAAACATAAGCCTTGCCTTTTCGCTTCATGATACCTTTGTAACGGATCCAATGCCTTGAACATCGGGCACATTTTCAAGAAATGTGTTCCAGAACAGCTGTAGCACAACTTCGATGCAGGATTTGCCACTGCAGCTGCCAAGCTTGCTCTTTTGTCATTTTTACCATTGGTACGACTAGCAATGGACTTTCGAACCTCTCGCCCTGCTAAATTAAACCCTCTATTGCAAATGAATTGGGACAGCAAATCCCATGAAGGCAACTCAGTACAATCATATTCACCTTCCAATTTTTCTAGTGAATCATCATCTAACTTGCCTCTGATCAGATGGAACACCAATGCATCCAGAATCTCTTTCTCACTACCTAATGACCGAAGTGCTCCTAAATGTGAATTTACACAGTCTACTAAATTCCTCAACGAATCTCCATCAGCTTGCTTCTGGCGACGAATATTAAACAGCTCGCATACATGTGCCTGTATAATAATTGCCTTATTTTCGAAGCGATCCTGGAGCAGTTTCAACGCCTTCCTATAGTTGGTAGCAGATAGTTCTAAACAGTCAATGGTCCTCAGCGGAATAGCACCTAGACAAGATTTCAAATGAATAAATTTCGACAATTCATCAATGTCGTTATCTGCTTCAATTAAGGTGTTAAAGGCGTTATACCAGCTAGTCCACTCTGTAATCTTTCCCGAAAATTCAGGTAATTTTAGCACTGGCAATTTTGAACTACGAGAAACCGAACCGGTATTTAATATGGTCGAGTGTGCGGATGGATCGGAACCTCCCACTACATGATGGCCCCTTTGGGTCAAGTTGCTCAAAATCTTCGCCTTAATTTCGCAATACATGTCCTCTATGGCCTGACGAGTTTCAAATTCACTGGCGTCTTCACTGCATTGTTCAATTTGATTTTGGATCTGACTCAATTGCACAAAGGTTGACTCAACTAGACTCAAGCGAGCCTCTAACTCGGCGGCAGTCATGGAGTGACAATTATTCGTAATATATGCTTTATTTCGGTTAAGCGAATTCATTAAACTTTCACGCGAAGAGTTAAATTCCGATTCCTTATTATTTCTTTTTGGAGCCATTTTGCTCTAATTGTCTGAAAACAAACTTTATAAATTTATGCAAAATACTATGGACTATGAATAGAAACCTTTGCCTATTCTCAGTATTTTCATTGGCTGAGAATTCTAGTTACGCACCATAAAATATTTGTTACACCAAAATAAATGTGTTGCACTGTACCAAAGACACGTGCTTGAAAAACAATTCTTTAAATCAGTCCCAAAAATTAGACTGCAAGTGTATGTATGTATGTGTACCACTGTACATCAACCGCAATTAGTTTCCTTAGCGACAATAGCAATGCTTGAGCGCAGCAGCAGAACACAGTTTGAGAACAACCGCTATTTTCGGCTTGTCTCCTTATTCGCTAAAGAGGAATAACAATTACCGCTGCTTTGCTGATGCGTTCAACATGCGTTTACTCAAGTTTATTTGAAGGTTGATCGGTTTGCAGCCGTCTGCATTTACATACATCCATACATATGAAGATGACGGTAGGAGACCTATACACAAATGCGAATTTTCTATTACACCATCTGCTTTCTTAGCGATATCTCAAACCACTGCACCAACACTAACACATATACACCATGTGTACCGCAATTTTCAATTTCAATTGCGTTTTAATTTGAGCCTTTAATTAATCAACCACATAGAACTGGTAACTTACATGCCTTGCAAAAAGTATCAAGATCACCAAATAGTAAAATTACCCACTGTCCACTTTAGAGCTGCTGCTACTGCTGCCGCCAATTGAGACACCCAGTGTCAGCCTCCAGGTTGATAATTAGCTCCAAATTAAATAGCTCCAACAATGAGCTCCAAATCGGGTGTGAACTTTCTCCAAGAAGTCCCTGCTCGGGCGCCAAATGTTACCGCTAACTTCATAGACCAGTTCGGAGCAGTAAATCTCGAAATAAAAAGCCAAGAGCTGCTGGTCTATCCAAGTCGGTTACTCTGTTTTTATTTTATTCAATGTGCTTAGCTTAGAGATGGGGTGTGCTTATACATAGGGGTGGGTGCGTGCTTATCGATACACGCTGTTAATACTATAGCTAGGAGGTGATCAGTTTGAGCGCCAACAGTAGCCGTTTCTCCAACAAAATTACTTGCTTGTCCGTTGGAGGACTTGACGACCTTTACACCATAACCATATCTTGGAGTACTATTGAATGATACATTTAGTTTGGGTTGGCTACACAGAAAAAAACAAGAATGAAAGTCGGTCAAGAACTCTAGCATACTCCGTACCAACGAAATTACACGATCAGCATAAATTTTGATGCTGCAGTAGCAGCTGACAGCAGCGCTGCTACTGCGCTGCAGCTGTGAACAGTCTTTTGATCATAGCTCGACCAAACGTTCATACGATCTTCATCATTGCTTTGGCTGATCGATAAGTTCTCCATATTACTAAATATGTCCAGAAGGAACAAACCATCTATCTTTAAAAATGTGGGAGATACGAGGGGGCGTGGCCAAAATTGAAAATAAACTTGATCTGCCTGCAGACATAAGAAGCATATGTGCACGTCAAACCTCTATCTCGTACCATCTCTGAGATCTGTGCATTCAAACGGACACACAGACGGACATGACGGACAAGACTCGGCTGTTGATGTTGATCAAGAATATACATACTTTATAGGGTCGGAGATGCTTCCTTCTGGCTGTTACATACTTTTGCACAAATTTATAATACTCTGTGTACCTACGGTACAGTTGATTCCATTAAAAGAAAGTAAACATATTTGAAGTTTAGGTAAATAATCATTGGTCAAACTCCGCGAAGAGGATAATACAGAAAAAGAGCAATGATAGAACACTTGGTAATTCAATCTTCTATCAATTACATATTTTTCTCATATTTCTCCACATAGTCAGGGTTTCCATTTACTGTATCCATTCTTGGTTCAAATCCTTTCGTTTAAGTCAGCTTTACAACAACAATTCCGGAAACTTACAGGCTCCTTTGATGAAAGGCCTTTTGTTGGTGAGGGGGTAAGAGGGGTGTATTAAATAACGAGATCGTAAGTTAAAGTCGGCCCTGCACGACTTCGAAATACCCGCTACTCAAGGCAATTAGTGTTTAATAACCTCATGCGGCTCAGATAAGTATGCACCGTGTTTTTAACTCTGCCATTTATTATCCGATCTTTATGAAAATTTTTGAGATTGTACATATTGGCCACATGCATTGAGCTCGATAGCTTACAAATTGTAGAAGATATTCAACCTTTTTTTTGCGGGGGAGGGAGGGGCGTGGCCACAATTTGAAACAAACTTGATCTGTCTGCAGACAATACTAGCTTGCATCTAAAATTTGGTTGCTCTAGCTCTTATAGTCTCTGAGATATACGGACATGGCTATGACTTCATCAGAGCCTGTAGTTTTCGTCGTAAAGAGCCACAGAAATTTTGACAAGCTATCGATCATCTCGAATATGAACTTATATTGCTTTGCCGTAGAGTCCATGGGTCCCAGGTGATCTATGTGCAAAGTGTGTAGGCACAACAAGAAGATCATGACCATCAACCATTTTTTAATACTATGTCTCCGTTCAACAGAAATCCTTTATACGGCCGGCTGATGAAACTATCTATCCTGAACTTTTAGACTGCAAGGTAGGCTGCTTCGACCTTTAATATGTAACTGTGTCTGTTGGAGTCTCTTTTTGTAGTCGATTTACTCTAGTTGAACACTTGTTCTCCTTTAAATCGTGGCAACAACGTGGCGCCAAATCCGTCGTTTGATGCACCGGTATGCAATTCTGTAGAACACCTTCTTCAAATCATTGATTGCATTCAGTTCGGATGGTCCAATTTCAAATATAACATCATTCTTCAACAGATTCGTTAACGGTCGGGCGATTTGTAACGCAAACGCGATTTGAAAACGCACAGCTAAGTTCAGCAGCAGCTTTAGTTTTTGGATACATTCTTCAACTGTCTGGGCATAGATAATGATGTCATCCATATAGATCTGCATCACATCTTCGGCAAAAAGTCAAGAATAATGCAGTTTATAAACCTTATAAATGCTGCTGGAGAGTTGGTGAATACAAAAGGAGTTTTGTTGAGTTCAAATAGTTCTTCTTTTGTAATAAAGGCGGCAACTTTCTACTTTCATCTTCAATTGGAACTTGGAAAAAGCTATTTTCTAAGTCCATAACTACGAAAATTCTAGCTGTCTTTTAGCACATTGGCATTAAGCTGACAAAAATTGATGCACATTTTGCTGCTTCCATCTTTCTTTTTTGCGAGGACAACTCTACTGGCAAAGTGTGAAGTTGACTTGCGTACCCCAGTTTTCAGAGACAATTCGACCTGCTTCTTGATAATGTCGAAGTGGGGAAGTGGCGTCTCGGCTGCTGCTTGAATGGAGTGATCTGTCCATCTGGTATGATTTTCATCTCAACAGGGCTTTTCTCAGGCGATGCGCTCGGCTGGTAGGCATGAATCAGCGACAGGATAAGCGGGTTGAACTGCTGTTGAGAGTTGATATCAGGTTTGTTTCCTACAACATTGTATATACTTAGCTCTTTGATTGCGTCGATGCCTGGAATCCATTCTCGTCAAGTGTGAAGCAGAATTTAGACAGAAAGTCATAGCCAAGCGTAGAATTCCACTTTGTCGTCCGGCACCACCACAAACTTCTGCTAGGAGTGGACACCACTTACATACGACAAACTCACCAACTGGCAATGTGCTGTTGTTTCCAAGACCTCGTAGAACAGAAAACGACTGGAGATTAACTGTCTAATTTATGTTTTTTTCCAGTGGAATCAGAATGGCAGACTTAAATCCGTCTGAAGGAGGCCAAGTTCTTCTCTAGGCTGGATCTAAAAGACGCTTATCATCAACTTGAACATGATGAATCAAGCAGGGAGATCACAACGTTTATCACACCTAAAGGTCTATTTAGATATAAGGGACTTATCTTAGTGGTATAATATTCGGAACATCCGCATGATAATGCACTCAAAGAAAGATATGCCATTTTTGAAAGGAACAATATAAAGGAATTGCGGTGGATCCGGGAAGGTTAGGGTTGTCACTGAGTTCAAAACGCCGAACAACAAAGAGGAAACCCGTAGCTTTTGGGTTTCGTAAAATACATAGTGAAATTTATCCCAGTCTCAGCGAACAGCACAGATTCATTGCTGCGCCTGCTAAAGACTAACGCCAAGTTCGAGTGGGGCAGAACGGAGAATGGGGCGTTTCAGTATTTAAAACAGCAAGTGGCCGCCTCCTATCATTTGTCATATTTTTATGCAAAACATCGGACTTGTCTAGTAGCTGACGCTAGTCCGTACTAGTACAATTTGGAAGCGACAGAGAAAAGTCTGACGGACGTGGAAAAACGATATTCCCAAAAGGAAAAAAGAGCCTTGCCCTAGTCTGGGCTCTAGAGAGATTCTACTACTATCTCGCCCGACTAGAGTTCGATCTAATCACTGACCATAAACCGCTGGAGATAATATTTAAGCCGACCTCGAAACCTCCCGCTAGAATTGAAAGATGGCTACTGCGACATGAATCATACAAGTTTAAAGTGATATTTAAAACATGCAAGGAGAATATCGCGGATTCAGTATCAAGGTTATGCAACACAGATGGCGATGCCCCTTTTGATTGGAGAGGTAGGCTCCACCTCTGTCCCAGTTGCCCTAACAATATCTGAGGTTGTCAACAAAAGCGCAGAGTATTAAGATATCATCGATGCGATGCTGTTGCATTAAATTGTTATTACCCTTTTCGATTGTAATTGTCGAGTGTTGGACAAATGAGGCACTCGGTTAGTCATCCCACATTTGCAACGATCGAGAGTATTTCTTCTTGCACGTGAGGGTCATCCTGGCGAATCAGCTATGAAGCGTCGTTTAAGGTCTAAGTTATGGTGGCCGGGGATTGACAGGGACGCGCCGAAGAAAGCCAAAGCTTGTAGGTACTGTTTGCTAGTCTCACTACCTGAAAAACCGACCCCAATGAAAAGACATCAATTTCCCAGTGCTCCTTGGAAATGCGTTGCTACAGATCTGTTAGAGCCATTGCATAACCACGAGCACATTTTGGTCCTTATTGACCATTTTTCCAGATATATGGATTTGACATTTTTAAAGTCAATTTCGTCGACTTCAATTATTGGAGCGATGAAGGAAATATTTTGCCGTCTTGGGATTCCAGAATACCTGAGAACCGACAAGGGAAGGCAGTACGTGAGTAAGGAATTCTGAGATTTCTGTAAAATTTTAATGTCACCCAAACTACGACCCCACCATATTGGCCCCAAGCCAATGGGGTAGTCGAAAATATGAATAGATCGTTGGGAAAGCGCTTAAAGATTGGATATGCAAATAAGACAGATTATAAAAAAGAAATTCGGGAGTATGTATTAATGTATAACGTAACACCTCAGGGCACAACTGGAAGCCCGCCCTCAGAATTAATGTTGAACCGTGTGATAAGAGATAAACTTCTCTGGATTGGCGATCTGACTAGAAACTTCTTAGATTCAGCTGGAAAAGACTGGGACTGCGTCAGGAAGGGAAAAGGGAAAACAATGGCCGACAAAAAGAGAGCAGCAAGGGATACGGACATTAAAGTTGGCGATACCCTTTTGGCTAAGAATCGTGATCTTCCCAAGCAAGCTGACGGCTAACCTTGACACAACGGAATATAGGATGGTGAAAATGGATGGATGCCACGTTGGAGGTGACAATATATTTACACGGAACACGTGCCATCTTAAGAGCAGAGCCTTCTTCGGAACAGATGGTCGGGCTTTAAGAGGAAGGAGGAAACTAAATTGCTCGAAAGAAAAAGAAGGATGTATGAACCTGATAAGCAGTTCACTTCTTATGTTCTGCTGACTTAATCTCGCCGGATGGGGTGTGGGATTTTTCCACATCCCGTCATGCTACACACTAGCACAATAATAAGTGCACTCTTCACAAATTTACAAAAACAACATAAAATATAAAGAATCAAATGGTTTCAATAATCGCAAAAGGATAGAAAATAAAACAAAATTCCAGTTATATGCCAATCAAAAGGTTTCCTTAAGCAGCCTATGGTTTACCAGAATGAAGATTAAGGTATCTTAACTAAAATAAATTGGTCGAGCGAAAGACTGCCATTTATTTTAAATTTACTGGTAGTTTGCTTTGTTTGGTTTACTGACACATATTTAATCCATCGTTGCGTTCATAAACATGGGGGTGCACCGCAGGCGAGAAGGCCTGGAGACTTTAACGCTTCAGCTACTGTTATGTACTCATGTGGCACTAATGAGGAGGGTGCACGTGTGCAAGGGCGTGGGCGTGGTGGCACGACTTCCTGGGTCTGCTTCCGCGTATTTCGTCACAAACCGACGATCAACAATTTTGTCCGCAGGCTGTGTGCGTCTGTGGCCGCGGCTTTCAGGCTCCTTCCTACAGTTGGACTCCCGATATCCCAGGCACCTCAGTGGAATATGTACACACGTGGAGCTGTGGGTGGGATAACAAAACCAAACCCGACCGACCACGCCACGGGTATGTTAAATAACAGCGCGGAGTCGCAAGCAGTATTCACTGCGCTGGCGGGTCGGCGGCTGCAGTCCGTGTTTTTACTGCGAACAAAATGTGAGTCAGTTAAACCGCTCAATTTCTATATACACCAAATATCAACTGTGCACAGAGATCACGCTGGCTTCAGACCGGATACCACAAGGGGGATTTATCTTGGACGCGTTATATGCCGATTTTCACCTTTTTGCAGGTTATACAACCTCACTATATTTGAATTTGTACTTGAAGTTCGAGAATATAGTCTGTCCGCTGGATTGGTTTTTTTTGCAATAAAGCCACGCCACGCACTTCTGTGTCTCCATGCCGATTTCTTGTAGCGCAACTTCCAAAAGCTTCTTTCAAACTGTTCAATCGCCTGATCCGTTTTTGCGTGGCTAAACAGATACAAAACAACAACAAACTATTAAGCTAATCTCTGTTGATACAGTGGGTCAGATGGAGGGATTTTCACACACTTTGCCAACTGTCCACTACATCCTTTAACATGTACACATCTAGATAAACAAGTTAGTTGATATTCAGCTAGGAGCCGATTAACATCTCAATAATGCGTGCGTTAATACACAATGTATCCCTGTGGCTTATGCCACTTGCATATATGCTGCTCCCTCTCTTATACATGTGTGGGAAAAAACGAAACCGGACTATTCTGGAGAAGAACCAATTAGGGTACTCCAAATACATAATCTGGGGCTCTTATAGAGAATAGTTACCTTGGGCAAGTCCACTTGAAATAAATTTCCAGTTTTGTGGCCAGGACGTCAGCATGTTCAGGCAACTGACGAGGGACACCATTCACTAAATTAGAAAGGAAGTCAACAGCTATCGACAATTGAGGTTTTGTTCGATTCTTACCACTCCCAACTGAAGACGGAATTTCTGTGGATCTGTTAGCTGGAGCTTCAAGCTAGCTATCTAGTCGATTTGTGCTGCTCAACACAATTACGATTTCCGTTTCTCTTTCGGTTTTAGTCCAAGGATGGCTAAGATATTGCCAGATTAAAATTTTGATGGACGAAGAAACTCGAATGCGACTGATCTGCTCAGTGGCCAGCGAGAAAAAGAGAAGAAAGAAAAGCTAGCTGCAAGGTTGCTAATTCAATTTTACCGAAGGCTTAACAATCTGTTTAATGAATGAACCAGTTCATATGCACCAGTTTCTTTCTCGCAAACCGTCAACCGCAACAAAATGGCTTAAATTAAAATTCAATTTCCCATACCAAACTAGCAAGTTACAGGTAAAATCCTTGGCAGCAAAACTTCCTGCAAAATCCTCCAACACATGCCGAGTTTTTGTCGTACTCGTGATTTTACAAACAAAGGACCCAATTTGGCGTTAGAGATATTAAATTACTCGTAAAAACCTCTAGACCTGGTCTGGAACGTTAGGTTAGTCCAAGTTTATTTCATTTACTGTGGTTCATATGCTTTTCTAATGTTGGCTCTTAAATCCGTTCTTAAGATAGTCAAGCGGTCATCACGTTTGATGTGGATTTCAGATTCATCCAATGACTTTAAACCAGGGATGCAAATCGGTTCTGAGCTGAACCGGTTTTTAACCGAACCGAACCGCTTATTCCCTCTGGTGAACCGAACCGCAAACCGAACCGGCTTTCGTTCAGAATTTCTGAACCGATCCGAAAACCACAAATAAAATCGTTTCGGTTAGGTTCAGTTCTCTGACGAGTTCTAACGGGAATTGCTTTCCTCTAACCAATGATTTTAATTAATTAGGAAATTTGAATCGTTTACCGAAGATAATTTTCAAATATTTCGTTCGACCCTCTACATATTTAGCGTTGTCGAATCGATATAACTTTTAAGGATGACCTGAAGAGAATTTTGCAAGTCTTCTGCAATTTCCCGCCGATCTCTTAATTTACCTGTCATCAATCTAAATTTGTTTTTTCATTAGACAATATTTACAATTTTCTGTGGTACTTCTTAACCTTAATTCAATCTTAATCTGCCAATAAATAAGGGCATTCCTCCAGGAACTGATAGACGAGTCCTGGGAATACGACATAATAATCTTAGCAGATTGCTTTAAGTATTTTAAAGATATTCGAATGGATCAAAGGAATCAAATTTCAAAAATGATCGAATAGCCACTTCCCCGAAATCATATTTTATGGGCCTTTGTGAACCACTGAACCGAACCTAAACCGCGGTTCATTTAACTCCAAAAACCATGTTATGAACCGAACCGGCGGTTTGGAAACTGTGCGATCCACTGAACCGAACCAGTACATATTTTCGAGTGGTTTGCATCCCTGCTTAAAACCTCTAAATAATTTTTACGTTAAGCAAGCAAGCAGTTTCTTAACGCTCAACTAACACTACTTAAATTTTCATCCCACTTCCGTTATCATCCTTCAAAAACGCAGGCATACCTGCTAATATTGAGCGGTTGAATCTCTCACTCGCATTGGATTGGGGAGAGTACAAAGCGGTGTACATATGATTTATTCCAAACGTGGTTAGAAAAGCCCTAAACTAATTGCTTTGAAATTGTGATCCGTTATTACTTACAATAGCTTCTGGTACTCCATATGAATGAAAGATCTCATTCTTCAGGAAGTCTTTAATAGCTTAGGATTTGAACTTTCGAAGCTGACAAAGCTATTAAAATGTCGTCATGTGATCGAGAATAATCAACAGCGAAAAGTTGTGGACCCGTTAGTGGACGTAAAACATCATTTGGAGCTTTTATGATTTTGCACGTTTTACAATTTCGGACACAGTCCCGAACCTCTCTTTCAAGCCCTGGCCAAATGAAATGCCTACAAATCAATATGAGCTGTTATGGGAGAATCATGTGCCCTCGAAATATTATCTCGGGTATCCCTTACTTCCAACAACTGTTTTATCGTTGTTTTCAGCTTCTCATAGTCCTTATCCAAGTAATACTGGGATCAAAAATCTATCTATTTATCTATCTATCTACTTAATACCTCCGTTTTCGATGCAATATCGGCAGTGGGAATGCTTGATAAAGCATCAGGGACAACATGATCCAGACCTTTTTTGTGAGTTACTTAAAACATGTAGTACTGAAGTTTCATTGCCCATCGAACAACTCTTCCTGTCAAGTTTGCTTGTCTCATCAGACAGAGAAATCTGGGCTTACAAAAACTGGTGGAGAAGTAAGAGCAACTTTTATCTGCTCAAAAGATGTCAGAGCCTCATCGGTCCAAGCAAACTTTTTCTTGCCCTTTAATGTTTTGGTGATGGCATAAGTAAAGTTATAAAAATGCTGAATAAATCTTTGATACCATCCAGCTAAAAAGGCTCTAACTTGACGGATATTTTTAGAAACAGACCAATGAAGAATTGATTTAACCTTTTGTGGGTCTACAGCCATACTTCCATGTTCAATAATCTTACCCAAACACTTGTATAACTTGAAAATTAACGGTCACGAATTTGATTGCTCTGCATCTAAACACCCGCCAACACAGAATATCGGCTTATAAAAGTCTTAACTCGGTTTCTACAAGTGGCTAAGTGCATCGGCCAACGCGGTGCTAAATTGCACTAAAAACAAACAACAGTAAACTACGAAAATTAACCAAAAAGACAATATTTCAATTGCATGTGTGTATGTGTGAGTGAGTGTAAGTGCGCGCTCAAATCAAAACTAAGAAGAAATAGAGAGGGGCTGTGGATCACTCAATCTAACACTTTCCCTCAACTTATGAAACATAACGGCAACTGAATCCCGCACAACAAAAATTCACTCGCCAATTGGTAAACACAAAAGAACATCAAACAAACTAAAAGTATTGGACTTCCTGGAGGCAAGCGGGAGAAGGATAACCCTGGGGCTGGCCTAAAGCGAGACCGTCATTCTGATGCCTGTGAAGCTCCATCGGCTATCTTTATTCAGCTCCTAAACAGCCGGTTTGAGTCTACTGTGGGCGAGGCTGAGCACGCTAGACATGTTTCAGGAGCACTTTAATGGTTTGTCAACTGAAATGAAGCATTTCAGTGACCTTGTGGTGCAGCTAGAACAGGAGGTTGGTGAGCTGCGAAGTCTGAAGCAGCAGGTGGACTTACTACGGGCGAATTTGGCGGCGCAGAAGAACGCAAATAACATGTGTGATTTGCTCATGCATGGTGTTCCCTTTGGGGAGGTCGAGAGGTTGATCAACATCTACAACTCGCTATGTTTCTCCATTAACCATATGCCGGCGCCGAGGGTCAACGATATTTTCAAGGCTAGAAAACCACAAAACTCCACCTTTTTACCCGGTCATAATTATAAAGATGGAAACCACAGGTGAACCAATTGCACTTTTACGACTAACTAACCAACTATCCTTGCGACTGCTGAATATTAATTCTGACGTGCCGATTTTTGTGAATGAGCACTTATCAAAAGAGGCAATGCACCTCAAAAAGCACAAGGCTCTCTTTGCAGTGAGCATTCGTCCCGTCCTTGTGCATATCAGGCAAACTGGAAGAGAAGATGTGCGCTGCATTGAACGCATGGAAGATCTCTTAGAGTAAAGAGAGATAAATCAACCGTTTCCTCCAGTTACTGACATGATTGCCGTTTCCGATGAACCTAATGCTTCTCCAAATATTTCAAATGGGCCAACTAACGACTTTCGTGAATAAGCTCTGCGTCAATGTACACAAATACCCTCATAATATTGGTAAAATGTTTATTTGTATAATTAGTTCTTATGTGTTCGTCTCTACTTTGATAGGTAATTATGTCTCTTTATATGTTATGCGAGCGCTTTTTCCCCACTCTTCTTGTTTAAATGTACAATATCGAGCAGCTCGATTAGGGTTTTAAACAATCATATAAAAGGTCTTACTGTGGCACTTATAAATGCCCCTAGCCTTGTCAATAAGACGGACCAGTTTCGCTACCAATTTGTTATTTTGAATGTTCATGTGATTTGTGTGTCGGAATCATGGTGTGCATCCGACTTCTCTGACGCAATTTTTACCTGTGAGGGAAATGAACTGTATCGTGCTGACCGAATAGGACATGCAGGGGGTGTCGCAGTGTACGTTAACTCAAAACTGACATGTAGGACTCTATTGAAACACCACAATGTCAGTGAAATAGTATATATATTTTTAGAAATTATCAAAAAACAAACCGACATGAAAACCCTAGTTGGATGTATTTATAGACCGTATTGAAATATTGACCGTTCCCAGCTAATTTAATTAGTATCTAGCCTATCCTTCAAATGCCCAAGAGTGCCTCAAGGCACTTATTATATATTTTGTATTATCTAAACCTCGAAATGCTTTTGAATCATTTGAATTACAATTGTCAGTTAGCAATAAACATATGAAATTATGAGTAGAAGCTTTAAAAACTCTCTGAAGCTTCTTAACGGGATCTTTTCGTGGTATTTATAAGCAGTATGAATTCGCGAGCATAAATTTAGCTCTATTTCGTTTTGTGATTTGATTAATAAATAAAAGTGAAATAAAAACAAAATAAATCAATTTTTGCCATTGAAGGTAAGATTATATATTATCCAAATCAAGTTGCATATATGCAAATTAATGAAAATAGTGCGTTGTAGCGGTGAAATTGCTTTGAGTGCCTTGAGGCACTCCTGGGACTCCACGCAAACTTTTACTAGCGGCGCCTTGTTTATAAACTGCAAGCAATTTTCGTGTTTGTTTTTGTTGAATCAATAAACAAGGCGCCGACTAAGATAATATGACGGCAGCAATCGATGCAGTTGCATGTCAACGACGTAGCTTTTCAGGGAGATTCTTCACTACCAGATTGTATAATGGAATCCAAAACCCCGATTTTTTGTTACTTCTTCGATTCAGAGATCAAGCATTTGATTCTTGAAGAAACCATTCGCTCAGCACTAACGAAAAAGTCGCTAGTCAGTTCAAAATCAACATTGACGATATCCATCACTACATTGGAATTTTGATATACATGTCAATTTATTGGAATCCGATTATAAGAAGCTATAAATGCATATGGACCTATAAAACACTCCATGCCTCGAAACAAGTTTGAAGAAATGAAAAAATACTTCTCATTGCTGGATGATAGCAAGCGAATTAAGAAGGGTGTGCCAGGACACGATCCTCTGTAGGATCATACATTTTTAGATCGTCTTAACCATAAGTTTGATTCCGTGCCAAAGCAAGCGCGTCGATGAACAAATGTGCAGCACAAAAATGGAACACCACCTCCTGCAGTATTTGCCCAATAAGCCTCATAAGTGGGGTATTAAACTGTTTGTGTTGTGCGGTTTTTTTGGTTATGCTTACCGGTTTGAGATCTAGATTGGTGCAGGTGACAATGTGATCTTGCCTGCTCATCCACATCATGGAGCTGCGGCCAACATTGTTGTTCGCCTGACAAAAACGGTTACATAACTTATTTCGACAACTTTTATACGTATTAACCTTTGATGGTTTACTTGCGTGCTAAAGGGATATATAGCCTTGATACAGTGCGTGTTAATCGCATTCCAAATTGCAAGCTGCCGAATAATATTGCGATAAGGAAAGAGCCAAGGGGTTTCTCGGCTGAGTATGTCGGTTCGTCATATGGCGTCGATATAGCAAACATATTATGGAAAGACAATAAATCCGTTTGCTTGTTATCCACTTAAGTGGGTGTTAAGCCATTTTCAAAAGCAAATTTAAATGAAAGAATAGCAAAGACAGCTCGTTACGACAGGACGGACTTATGGTATATGATAATATTCGATCAAAAACACGGGATGCCATGAATCGAATATTTTACCATTTGGTCGATATGGCTCCGCTGTTAGCGTATCTGGCGGCGCAGCTGCGCAGCCCGTTAGCTAAGCTAAGACTTTTATACAAAAACTCAAGAGAATTCAATAAAGATCTGACAACAGGAAGGTTGTGCCTTTCATTATTTCATTGTCGGTTAATTCTATTTACATGGCGACCGTGACCATAATCAGTAATCTCCGGATAATTCGTTAACCTGATGGAAAAAGAAAGTCCGAAACCAAGAAAACAAATTAGCCGCGTGTGCCAACAAACCACATTACCACCCTTTCCATTGTTCATTACTTCCATGAACATTTTTTTCAACAACAATGCAAAGCACTGACGACAACGACGCTGCTGCCATTAATAAACCTACGAAAATATAATTAATCGCCACAACCGCTACCAGGTTGTGGACAGCGAGAAGGAAGATACGGTGACCAAGCCAGGCACCGGATGGAAAACTAACCAAACTGAGACGTACCCAGACGACTGCCAAGGTCAGCAAAACCCAATTTGTGTTATCCTTATATAATATGTTAAACATAATGAAATGATCAAAAACCGCTACATGAGCAGAGCAGACAACCTTGATAGAATTGGTTAGAATTGAAAAAAAGGAAACAGAATCAGTTACGGACGTGTATGTTAGAGATGCCTGTTTTAAAGAAAAGAATTCAACAATTGGTCTCAACGACTCCAATAAGCATCTATGTAAGAAGGGATTTACACCATCAGTTTATTAACTAAGAAAAACCATATATTCGGTTGGTACAGTTTACTTAATGTTAAGGTTAAATGTGAACTCGGGATCTTTATAATTCAAATTAAGGTTGGATTTAGGTTGAACACCGCAATTCTAAACTCCGAACAACACGACCGCCTCTTATAGACTCTGCTTCCACACTGCTATCGCGACGACTTTGTATCTTCGATCGTTTGTCTCGTTTTCCTTCTACTCGTCGCCTCTCCGCAACCTCTTCTCATGTATCCTCTCGCTCATTCGGCCATTCCTCACTAGTCATCGGACTCCGATGACAAATCCTCCTCATGAACCTAAGCGTATCTCCAAAGCGTAATATTATCGCAGCTCGTCGACGTATTGATGGGGCCTTCTACATCAGCATCTTTTTATACCCGTTACTCGTAGAGTAAAAAGGGTATACTAAAGTGGTGCAAATGTATGTAACAGGCAGAAGGAAGCATCTCCGATATCATAAAGTATATATATTCTTCATCAGCATCAACAGCGGAGTCGATATAGCCATGTCCGTCTGTCCGTCCGTCCGTCCGTCCGTCCGTCTGTCCGTCCGTCCGTCCGTCCGTCCGTCCGTCGTCCGTCTGTCCGTCCGTCCGTCTGTATGAACACCTAGATCTCAGAGACTAGAAGAGCTAGAGCAAACTAATTTTATATGTAAGCTAGTATTGTCTGTAGGCAGATCAAGTTTGTTTCAAATTTTGGCCACGCCCCCTCCCGCCCCTCAATACAAAATGTTGAATATCTCCTACTATTTGATTTTGAAGTATGGTGCATGTGGCCAATATGTACAATCTCACAAATTTACATAAAGATCGGATAATAAATGGCAAAGTTAAAAAAACGTTGCATACTTATCTGAGCCGCATGAGGTTGAGTAACGGGTATTTCGAAGTCGGGCAGGGCCAACTTTAACTTACGCTCTCGTTTGACGTCATATCGTCCGTTCCTTTTGATTTTGGTTATTTCGTACGGCCCTAAATATTCACTGGCTAGTATTTTACCTGCAACAAACTGGGTTCGGCGTATGGCAACGAGATCTCCGATTTGATATCCAACTTGCACCTTACGCTTCGAATCAAATTGTTTTTTGTTTTTAAGTTTATTTGTAAGTTTTCGCGTTTTATTTCCTCCTTAGCATTTTGCCGAACTACGCGTCTTTGTTCATCATACGCTTCGTACATTTCCTGCTCAAGACATTGAGCTATGTTGTCACTTGCCTTATCATTCATCGTTACTCCAAACATAAGTTCGAATGGAGATCTTTGTGTAGACGCCTGAATATGTGAGTTTACAGCTCTTTGTACATTCGGGACGAACTTGTACCACTTCGCAGGCTCCTCAGCTGACAATTTGGATTTGATTGACAAAACAGTGAGGTTAATCCTTTCAATTTAACCGTTACCTCTTAGGACTCCCGTTGTACTCCATACATGCTCAATACCATTTTCCTTTGCATAGTCGGAAAATAAGTTGGCTGTAAACGTCGCACCTCGATCTGATAGAATCCGCTTTGGGTTACCAAATATAGCTGACCATGTCTCAATCTTCTTTACCGCCTCCTCGCAGCTGGTCGTTTTTGTTGGGAACAGCCACTAAAATTTAGCAAAAGCATCCATCACAGCAAAGATATATTTGTACTGCTTCGATGTCGAGTCCATTGGACATAGGTGGTCTATATGCAGCGTGTGAAGAGGTTGATCTCCTTTGTCGATGCAACTTAGATAGCCTTCTTTCTTTCCAAGCTTCTTGTTATAGATAATGCATTTCAGGCAATTTCCTATAACTTGGGTGACTTTTAGCTCCAAGTGTGCGCCTCGACAATGCTTTCTTTCTCCAATTGCTTTGGTATTACTAGCAAATCGTTTCCATTTACTTCTTTCTACATCAGGCCGCCTTTAAGTTTAAAAGTTTCATATGGACGACTGGCAAGTATCTCTCCTACTGCTTTTATCATTTCATGCTTTTCTTGCGCTTTTCTTATTCTAGCCGTTATCTCCAAAGAAACAGTCATTACATTCTGAGCGGCTGAGACAGTCAACATGTTCAAGCCTTTCTCCTGGACGATGCTCAACTTCAAAATCGAAGTCCTGAAGATAGATAGCTTGTTCCTTCTGAACATATTTAGTTATTAGGATAACTTATCGATCCGCCAAAGGAATGAAGAAGATCGGATGAACGGTTTTCGAGTTATGATCAAAAGACAGATTTTCTTGGTACAGAGTATGTTATAGTCGGGCTTGACCGACTTTCTTTCTTGTTAAATAACAGATAGCTTTGGTCTGGTTTCTGAAACAGTACTGCATTGTCAACCAGCTTTTTTTGTGTATTCAATGCATAAGTTGCTTACAGTTGTGAACAAACGCAACTTTTCGGGACCTCGAGCCAGCTAAAAACTCTATAATTAAATATTAGAAATGTCGCTTGGTGGATTACAAACCTACTAAAAATATTAATATAAAAATAACCTGCGGATGCCTGCAGCTCAACTTGGACTTTTCACAAGGTTAAACTTTCAACTAATTTTTAAAAATACATTCAAACCGAACCCGGTCGAACCTCAAAAGTTCTGCTCTACGAAAGTTCGATTTATTAGTAAACAATAAAATCTAATTTTTGGTGGGGAAGCGAGTGGATACAGATGGTGAAACATATGATATGTGCTTTTGGGTAAGTGCTTTTGGCTATCGAATATATTAGTAATCGATTACAAAACGATATTGGCGAAAATAATTAAATTTAAATTTTTATCGCCGCTAAATCAGCCGTTTCTCCCACTGCGCGCAGGTGAAACGGGCTTTGCCTACGTCAATGTCGTGCTCAATTAACTTTGTCCTACCAAGTCTTTGTTGTTCAAAACTTTGGAACATAGAAACTACAACATTCTACTGTCGTTTTTGATATTACTTTCATTTTAATAATTAACATCTACTATTATCCATCCAGTGACTAAATGAGATTTTTCATCGACAGTGTGGACCGAACTGGACATTTTATGGAATCCTGCGTACACTGAAAAATCATTTCTTGCTAGTGTAGAACCTATACAGCTGATGTATGTTCCTGTGTCAATAACAAGGCTTAAAAATCTAGGAACATGTCTAGAGTCTATTCAACACAATCGCTGATAAAAATAGTTTTCGGTTGAGTTGTACTCTTTTCCAGAACTTTTGCATTCGTATTGTACTACGTTTTGGATTTCTGCTTAATTTAACTGCGGATACTTCATTTAATATTTGATTCCTAAGAATCTGGTAACGCTTAGCTATAACACGGTATTAAAGCAGATTAAAATGGATAAATTCTACTTGCGATGACTTATTAATATCTATTTCTGTTGCAACCCTTTTCAAGTTTTCCGGATTGTGTTGAGCACTTTTCTTACAATTTGCCTTGTAGATTTCCGATTCACCACAACCATAACAGTCTTGCCAGTAATGTCCCTGCTCTTGACAGCTCCAACATTTCCATATTTGAACGGCAGCTATTGAATTAGATTCACTAATATTACTAACCGACTCTTCCTCAAGTACCGCGATAGCATCGTTGTGACGTGCATGCGTTCGGGACATTGAAGAGTTTTCCGAAAGAAATCGCTCTCGACGTCAGTGTCTCATGCAAGATCACTTGCTAATTTATGTTTCAAACGCATTCCAGCCTGTGTAGAGCTAAGCGTTGGTCTACCCATTTTAGATAGAGATGGATCCGTAAGCTCTTCATCCAAGGTTATAATAATCGCCTGCGAAAGCTACCTTGAGTGAGTAACTTTAAACCTTGCCAACATACGGTTGCATTTAGGCAAATATTTCTTAGTATGTGTGATAAAACTGCAAGCATTTTGCTCAATTTTATCAACGTGTAAGTTGCTGAGATGACTTATTTTAATTTTATCCAACATCCACTTCGTAGCTGCAGAGTCGACGCGTCCATTGTTGTCCCAAACCTCCAGCAGTGTTAAGCGGCGAAACTCATATTCGGCTGCAATATGTAATTTTATTCGAAAACGGGCAAAAACGGGCACAGAATATTATTAGCACCGTATTCTATTTACTTTTTCTTTTAGTTGCTCGCAAGAGCGCGCTGCAAATAAGTTACACACCACAGAACACCATTTAGATTTGTTAAATTTTAGCTGTAAAAATAACATATAAAAACTACCACACAACGTTGAATCCACATACATGTACGATTTTTTTCCATACTTCCAAATTGACTTCACTCTAAAGAAAAAGCCACCACAAACGCGCAAAGTTCATAGACATTCACGTTTATATTTCGATAGGTCATGCATGCATTTAGTAAGCTGACTTTGTTTGCGCGTCAAATTCAAACCGCACGCTCTAAAAATTTTTTTGGAACAGTTTTATTTTCTCTTGAGTATGCATAATTGGAAAACACATTTAATTTTGAGTTTTTAGAATATGAAAATAAATACTTAAATAGCGCTACGTAATTTAAAAGTGCAATAATTTAAAAGAAATATTCTTGATGCGCCGGGATAAAAACTAAAGCAATAAAATATTTAACTTCTCTCACACAAAATTCACTTTTGGTTATGTTTAGGGTATGATTCGCATTCTTGAACTGATTCGCCATCCTAATGAGTACTTCGATTTGGTCAATGTTATCTGACACTATACTAAGGTCCACAAGATAACCATAAACGCGAAAATTCAAGTCAGTTGGAATAATTTCTTCCATCACTCTGCTCATCATGGGCGGGGCATTACAGATCCCGAAAGGCATTAGCGTGAATCGGTAAAGTGGCCTTCCAGGTACCGTAAATGCCGTGAGTGTTTTCGATCTTTCTGATTTTTTGTTTGAGTGCAAATTTTTTACTTATTATTTTTTTTAAAACTGCTCTTCTTAACATCTGAATGGTTTTGTGCAAACCTAAGGCATTTCTTTACCCATCTTCATAAATTTTTTTGTTTAATGTTTAAGGGATCCATATACACATACTAACAAGATTTGGTATGAATCTATATCATTTTCAAAAAGACATCTGAAATTCATTCATTTTGCTCGCGCATGTCCATCTTATATAAATGATCAATCCAGCAGAAGTTTCCTTCTTTCTGGAAGCATAGTTAAACATTAACTCTACTCTACTCGGAATCTGATGAGGTATCATCTGATGAGTCTTCCTCTATGACATTATTCAAAATTAAACTAATAATGTCTTCATATATTAGTTCATTATTTATGAAAGAGGAAACTGAACTTTTGGATAGCATCGTAATAAATGGGTCCGACGAAATAAAAAGTGTATGTGCCAAGTCTTCCGTCGTGTTTTTTCGCGAATTTTTCCGAGTGTTGTGTAAGCGAAATTTTGTAAGATCTTTGTTTGTTGCCTCGAGAGCTTCTTCTGACTCCATACCTATATGAAGGGCAACATGTCTTATAATTTCTGCACCAAGTATTAAAATTTTATGGACAGATGTTGGCATATAGAACCATGGATACAGATTTACAAATATAGTTGCTGTTTGAAATGCATTCTGTTGAAAGGAATCTGACTCAAAATTCATATCCTTAAGCTAGTATTCGTAATATTACGCTATATCGCTCAATCAAAACACTGCTTACTCCAGTAATTTTGGCAGCTATTTTGGTTCATGAAAAAGTTTTTTGCTGTGTTGCCGTTATTAGTATTGCATGAGCCAGGCTTGGGAATATCAACCAATACGCCCATTTCCTTCCGAAAATTTTCTTGTATTTCCAGTCTTGTAATATCTATAGCCGCTTTATCGGCAATGCGATCTTGCCAGTTTTTAATTGTTATTCTGCAATCTGCACGGCAAATTTTTAATAGCATTGAGATCGTTCATTTTTTTTGGTGTTGTACCACATATTCCACAAACTAGGGATGATGATTCTGCCAGAACACTAAATACCTTCCCATCTATCATGGTCATATGAAACTGATTATGTACTTCATATTTTTCCAGTCTCATTGGCTCTACTTTAGCTATTTGACTTTTAAAATTACTCACCTCATCACGTACAAAGTCTGCTGTTCTTTTTGACAAATCAATTTTAATGGCCTGCAATAACGAGTGGATGAATTTATCATATTTTTCCAGAGAATTGTTGATCCAATAACTATTTGTAATGGTACCAAGCAAACGAAAAACAAATGTTGATCAATCATACAAGAATTTAAATCATTAAAATTTTGACGATAAATTGCGTGGCCACTACTTCCATTACAACCCCATTTTTATACTCTGTACCGTAGGTACATAGAGTATTATAAGTTTGTGCAAAAGTATGTAACATCCAGAAGGAAGCATCTCCGACCCCATAAAGTATATATATTCTTGATCAGCATCAACAGCCGAGTCGATATAGCCATGTCCGTCTGTCCGTCTGTCTGTCCGTATGAACGCACAGATCTCAGAGATGGTAAGAGATAGAGGCTTGACATGTATGGGACATATGCTTCTTATGTCTACAGGCAGATCAAGTTTATTTTCAATTTTGGCCACGCCCCCTGCCGACCCCGCAATTTAGAAAAAACGTCATATCTCCCACAGTTTTGAAGATAGATAGCTTGTTCCTTCTGAACATATTTAGTTATTAGGATAACTTATCGATCCGCCAAAGGAATGAAGAAGATCGGATGAACGGTTTTCGAGTTATGATCAAAAGACAGATTTTCTTGGTACAGAGTATGTTATAGTCGGGCTTGACCGACTTTCTTTCTTGTTAAATAACAGTTAGCTTTGGTCTGGTTTCTGAAACAGTACTGCATTGTCAACCAGCTTTTTTTGTGTATTCAATGCATAAGTTGCTTACAGTTGTGAACAAACGCAACTTTTCGGGACCTCGAGCCAGCTAAAAACTCTATAATTAAATATTAGAAATGTCGCTTGGTGGATTACAAACCTACTAAAAATATTAATATAAAAATAACCTGCGGATGCCTGCAGCTCAACTTGGACTTTTCACAAGGTTAAACTTTCAACTAATTTTTAAAAATACATTCAAACCGAACCCGGTCGAACCTCAAAAGTTCTGCTCTACGAAAGTTCGATTTATTAGTAAACAATAAAATCTAATTTTTGGTGGGGAAGCGAGTGGATACAGTTGGTGAAACATATGATATGTGCTTTTGGGTAAGTGCTTTTGGCTATCGAATATATTAGTAATCGATTACAAAACGATATTGGCGAAAATAATTAAATTTAAATTTTTATCGCCGCTAAATCAGCCGTTTCTCCCACTGCGCGCAGGTGAAACGGGCTTTGCCTACGTCAATGTCGTGCTCAATTAACTTTGTCCTACCAAGTCTTTGTTGTTCAAAACTTTGGAACATAGAAACTACAACATTCTACTGTCGTTTTTGATATTACTTTCATTTTAATACTTAACATCTACTATTATCCATCCAGTGACTAAATGAGATTTTTCATCGACAGTGTGGACCGAACTGGACATTTTATGGAATCCTGGGTACACTGAAAAATCATTTCTTGCTAGTGTAGAACCTATACAGCTGATGTATGTTCCTGTGTCAATAACAAGGCTTAAAAATCTAGGAACATGTCTAGAGTCTATTCAACACAATCGCTGATAAAAATAGTTTTCGGTTGAGTTGTACTCTTTTCCAGAACTTTTGCATTCGTATTGTACTACGTTTTGGATTTCTGCTTAATTTAACTGCGGATACTTCATTTAATATTTGATTCCTAAGAATCTGGTAACGCTTAGCTATAACACGGTATGAAAGCAGATTAAAATGGATAAATTCTACTTGCGATGACTTATTAATATCTATTTCTGTTGCAACCCTTTTCAAGTTTTCCGGATTGTGTTGAGCACTTTTCTTACAATTTGCCTTGTAGATTTCCGATTCACCACAACCATAACAGTCTTGCCAGTAATGTCCCTGCTCTTGACAGCTCCAACATTTCCATATTTGAACGGCAGCTATTGAATTATATTCACTAATATTACTAACCGACTCTTCCTCAAGTACCGCGATAGCATCGTTGTGACGTGCATGCGTTCGGGACATTGAAGAGTTTTCCGAAAGAAATCGCTCTCGACGTAAACAAATAATGGGAACATAAAAAAGTTCGCGTTTTATTTCTATAAGATTTCCTTTCATAATTTTAAAAATGCGTCATTCGCAATAGGATCAGACAATCGATCCGACACGTTTCATATTTGCATCATGGAAATCGAAATCGAAGGATCCGCCTGGCTTTTGCCGGTGGCGCCGGACTTAGGTCATACTTGGCTTGTAAAGTAGTTCCTTGCCGAGGTGATGATTCAGGGCTCGCCAGGATCCTTACAAGAAATAAGTTGATGGGACCTAAAACGTAGGGGGATGAGTCGTTTTTGTGTCAAATTTCTACTGATCTAGTTCCTCGGTGAGGAGCAGAGGGCCGAATGTATCCCTCGGCGAAAGCCGGAGAACTGGGCTTGAGTCCAGGGATTCTAATGGGAATCCTCGGTGGGAACCGGTGGATGAACTTGACTAGAGAGCTAGGGGTCTACGGGGAATCCACGATAGAGACCGGTGAATAACTAGACCTAATGATCGGGAACTTGGTGTAGAATCTTTGGTGAAGACTGACGGCCAAACAACCTAGAGATCAGGGATTCTAGGTAGGTCCTTGGTGGAAACCAAGGTATCAGAGTATCAGAGATACTAAAGGAGGTCCTCGGTGGTAACCGGAGCGTGGCTTAGAGATCAAGGGACCTAGATGGGTCCATGGTGAGAACCGAGGGTCGACTTTCATAGAGACCAGGGATTCAAGGGTGTCTTTGGTGGGAACCGAAGCATAAACATTACTTTGAGCTAGTTTAAAAGCTGTGCTGATATTATGGAAAATGTTAAACCTTGTTGCACTTAAAGTTTTAATAACTAAATGCATCCTTATTTAATGGATTTTAGAAAGCAATCGAGTCTCTTTAAAGTAAAGAGTGTCCAGTTGCCCGAAGTGAAAGTAGTCATAAGAGCTCAAGTTTTTACAGCTTGATGACTTCTTCTCTTAGTATGTTTTAAATAACAAATGCTTTCACAATTTCGTCCTGCTTCTTTCATTAATGATATGCCAAATAGCTTAGGTGTATCCAATTCACCATAATCAAATCCGTAAGTTATTGAATTTACCGTTGTAACATTGTGTACATAATAAAATAACATCTTCTGCCATGCAACTACTATTTAAAAAGCTAAGAAAAATAGTTTTCACACTTAATAGGCTTGTTTTGCTTTCGCGCCTTTGTCTGATTTAGCGCCCATGGCCAATTAGCTGTACGGTCACACTGCCAGCTGTTCACGAAATCTAAATCAAATCGGTGCACAAAAAGGGTGACTCCGTCAACTAATTTATATTACAGATTTAGATAATAATAATGAGTTGTGTCCACTTGCATTGTGAAAGTTGATTTCTCTCAGCTCTATGTTTTTGCTCATTTACTACTTTTCTAAGCTTCATTATATCATAAGTGTTGTTCATTAATTTCGTGCCCAATGGCTTTATTTTCTCTAGTTTAATGTTACTTGCTAATACAGTAATGAGTGATGTTTGATCGTTGATGACGTCTTCGGTGGTGACATCATGGGCTGCGGTCAGGAGATGTTTCCCATTGCGAGCGGTACAGCCTTGGCGAAGTTCTAGTATTCCTTGAGCGGTGATCCCCAAAACTTGGATGTGGCTTTCACAAGTCCATTCTAGTACCGTCTCGTTAAACGCCTTGTACAATCATGTATTAGGAGTGCTTAGTTCAACTCAATCATTTTCTTCTCCTTGAAATTCACATGCGGGTTCCATACTTTGCTTGAGTACTGCTAGTTCGCAGGAGTTGTCTGATGCCGCCCTCCGTACCCAATTTTCTCGGCAGAGAAAATGTTTATTGCTTTGGCGTGTGCAAGCATTTAGCTGAGTGGCAGTTAATAGCGTGAAGTTATAAATTAAATAATCGAACTGAGCGATGATGGTTCGTCCATGTCTTTCAATCGGTATTGGTATGAGTTTATAAACTTTAGAAGATTCTTGGGTGAATAATGGTATCTCTGCGTGAATTATTAATTTCTCATCAACAATTATTGCTTTTATTGTTGGTCTTAGTAATTAAGGATTTACTCGTTTATGGTTTAAGTCGATCAGAAGATTGGTTATCGATGATTGTGTTTTTTCACAATTTTCCATTAGTTGCGCAATCTTTGATATTACTGTTTGATATGATAGCGTCATTCTATTTACATATTGATTTTCTCTGATTTCATAATGTAATCGCTTTTTCGACATCCATTGCTTCAAACTGATTGTTCATGTCTTCAGTTGTTTTCGTTAGAATATTAAGTGTTGAGTCGATGATTGATGTTTGTTTTTTATAGAGTTTCCGTAAGTCTTGTCTTCAGCATCCATTGTTCCGAATGATATGTTCCCACGAACTCAAATGTGGCTCGTTTTGGTCTATTGTTTTTCCATATTAATTCATTATTGGCTTGGGTTGATTATACATGCCTGTCATTGTCAGGTCCATTATTTTGCATGCTCCTTCAAACAGTACTAATGATAAGCAGTTGATAGCCAATTCCTCGATATGTATGGATTCAAATTGTAGTAAATTATTAGGTTCCATTTGGATGACACTATATCCCAATCCAAGATTGTCCAGATATATCATTGTATTATTCTCCAGTGATATCACATCATTTTTTCCATCAGTTGTAAGATTTGACGTTGATGCACCACTTGTAAGCATGAGCAATAGTAATCAGTTTAGAAGAATTGCTGGCTTAACTGCATTCGAGTTGTGCTTCCTTTTTATTTCTTCTTTCTCTGTATCCAATGTGCATACTTTGGTTATGGTTCTCTTTACAATTCCATTTTGTGTTTTTATGGATAACACTCGAACCTTTCCGTCGTTCCCTGGATGTGTTTCTTCAATCCTTCCAAGTAGCCACTTCGCTGTATTCTCACTTTTTATCAATACCATTTGGCCTTTTTCTAAGTTTACTGCCTCCGTTTGCCATTTTAAACGTTTCTGAAGCGTAACCAAATATTCGTCCTTCCATTTTTGCCAAAAATGATTTTTCATTTTTGAAAGCAACTTCCGTCTGTCTAGTGATGATACTGCCTTTTCATACACATCTTCTAGAACGCCCATCATCGGTCGTCCAATGATAAAATGACCGGGTGTTAGAATATCGTCGAGTTCGTTGCTGCAATCTATTGGGTATAGTGGTCTTGAATTTAGTATTTCTTCGATTTGTGCCAATAGCGTACTCGTTCCTCGTATGTCAGCGTGCTTTCACCTATCACTCTTTTCAGGTGGTGATTTTCTGATTTAACGCCAGCTTTCCAAATTCCTTCAAAGTGAGGACTTGCCGTCGGGATAAAATGCCATTCAATCTGTTCACTAGCTAGCTGTGGAGCTAAGCTATTTCGTTGGAGAGCTTGCATAAAATCCGAATTAAATTTCTTCTCTGCTCCTACGAAGTTTGAGTCGTTATCTGAATACATAAGATTGCATTTTATATTTGTTGATATAAATCTTTTCAAAGCCCCCGTAAATGCTTCTGTCGTTACGTCTCTTACTGCCTCAAGATGAATGGCTTTAGTACTCATGCATAAAAAATCGCAATGTAGCCTCTGTACGATTTCTGTCCTCTTCCTTTGGAAACTCGAATATTGAATATTGACAGCATAGGGCACACCTAGTGCACTGAAGTATAATCCTTTTTATAATGCTTTTTAGTCCAAATATCCAAAAGGTTCGTCTTATCCGCGGGTCTGTTACTCGATTTACTCCGGCAATGTTTCCATGTGTGTTTCTCGACTTATCAAATCTGCCAAGTGTGATTTCTTTACAATTATGGGATGTTTTTTGAGTGTAGTGCAACTTGGATAATAGCAATCTGCCTCCGACGCGCACCATTTCCTCTTAATACAGAAAGGGGTGTAGTGGTACAAGCTTGCTTTTTGTCTCAATTTCCAATTTTTTCTCGAAGTCTTACAATTTCCTCATGATATTCTCTGCTCTGATGTTGTCTTATGATTCGGCATCTTGCTTCTTTGATTTCAGCTAATGACAATTTTCCTGTTCCGCCCTTTTTCCTACATTGCGCAATGAATCGGAATATGTATGCCACGATTCTCGTCATTTATCCAATGTTGCTGTATTTTACTTCTAGCTCATCAAGAATGGTTTCCTCATTCGATATAGCCAAATTTAATTGTTTTGTAACTTCTCTGTTGTCCAGCCATTCGTTCTCAGCGTGTTGTAGCCAGTCGGGTGAAAATGCAAAAAAAAAACAAGAAAGAAAGTCGGTCAAGCCCGACTATAACATACTCTGTACCAAGAAAATTCTTTTGATCATAACTCGAAAACCGTTCATCCGATCTTCTTCATTCCTTTGGCGGATCGATAAGCCTAATAACTAAATATGTCCAGAAGGAACAAGCCATCTATCTTCAAAACTGTGGGAGATATGACGTTTTTTCTAAATTGCGGGGGCGGGAGGGGGCGTGGCCAAAATTGAAAATAAACTTGATCTGCCTGCAGACATTAGAAGCATATGTCCCATACATGTCAAACCTCTATCTCTTACCATCTCTGAGATCTGTGCGTTCATACGGACAGACAGACGGACAGACGGACAGACGGACATGACGGACATGACTCGGCTGTTGATGCTGATCAAGAATATATATACTTTATGGGGTCGGAGATGCTTCCTTCTGGATGTTACATACTTTTGCACAAACTTATAATACTCTATGTACCTACGGTACAGAGTATAATTATGGGACACCCTAGTCTCCATGTTGTTTCCAGTGCCAGATTGTTAATTTGCTCCACTTTTGAGCCGGAGCACAAGCGTGGCATAGAGAATCAGGAGACCTAGATGGGTCCTTGGTGAGAACCGAGGAATCAAGGGGGTCTTTGGTGGGAACCGAAGGATAAACATTACTAGAGGCCACGGACAACAATGGGGATCCCCGGTGAAAACCGGAGGATTACTTGTCCTAGAAAATATCGAATCTAGCGGGATCCTTGATTTAAGCCGAAGGATAAGCTATCCTAGGGATAAGGTATCCTAGTGGGGCTCATCGGCAGAAACCGGAGGATTACTTGTCCTAGAGATCAGGGAACCTGTGGGAATTCTTGGTAGGAACCAAAGAACAAGCTTTCCTAGAGATCAAGGACACCGTGCAACTTGTTCTTCAAATTGAAGAGCAGATAGTACAGCTCATCGATCTGTCGAAATATTTGCACAATTGCCGAATCCTTAAGAAATAACACAATCGCGTACTTGTTAGGAACTGATCTTTATTCATTTCAGTCGCTGCTTTTATAGTTTAACTTATGTATTAGGATTGTTGTCCGTGTCCGTGTTCAACATATGAACCTCATTTGATCCTTATATATATCATATGTACTTATATTAGCTCTCTTTCTTGAGCATCATTATACTTATCTCTAATTGGAGTTGGGCTGCTCTGACTTACTTATCTTATCTCTAATGCAATCCTTGCTTGTGGTCGCTTTGCACCATATGTGTGCAGGCGTGGCGGGACTTATAGTCGTTTACCTAACGCGACCATTTCAAGTGGAATCATACTTTGTAACGTCTGCGAGGGTTGTATGTTCAAAATTTTGTAAAAACACAATAAATTTGGCAGGGTCTTGAATTTGCATTGAAAGAGACTTAACAGCAGAAAAACCAAAAAACAAGCAAGTCTTACTGGAACTAAAGAATTTGCTAAAGGAAAAAGATAAAAACATTAAGATTATTGTACGAAATGATTGGATGCAAATTGATAATAAGTGGTTGTATTATAATTCTAACAGAATCTTAGTTTTTAACGGGCAGAAACACATGTAGAAAAGGAATCATTTAATACATACAAAAATAAATAAATGGATTTTTACACACGTTGGGAACCAGCAACAAGAGCTAATAAGTTGGCGAACAGTTACATGGAGTGAGAAAGAGTTGAACACAAATTGGATGAGCAATGTCAATGTCAAAATTTTACGAGTGAGAACTGGCATGGGAAAGTTTACAATACTACAGCTTTGTATAAGAGGAAAGGGCTGGAAAAAGGAATTTAGTGCAGTATCTGAACTTTTAATGCAGCATGCTCCAATTAATCCTCTCGTAATGGGTGACTTGAATGTTCGGATGGGTGAAGAGCAACAAATTGTACATAACTGCTTGGTTATACAGCTGGAACATATAATAGAGTATCACAGGACAAAAAGGTAAACTGTAATGGCAGAGAGTTTCTGAAATTCTGCGAGGATAACAGTCTGCTTATTTTAAATAGAAGGACCAATGGCGACAGTGAAGGAGCTTTCACATACATAAGCAAAATGGGCCAATCGGTTAATGATTGCTTGACCAAGTAGTGAGTTTTTCGGTGGAAAACGCAATATGGTCTGATCATATGCCAATCTCTTTGATTTTAAGCGTAAAAGTAGATATGTACAAGTAGTACACAAAGGATTCGCTTAAAGAAACATTTATTCGGAAATTGGAATACAACTTGGAAAGATCAATGCAGGAACAATCTGACATAAGTTTGAATGATATGTGTGCAGTTATAAAGGTTTCATATTCAGTACAACCGCACATACCAAACGAGACCGTAAGTTAAAGTCGGCCCTGCCCGACTTCGAAATACCCGTTACTCAAGGCAATTAGTGTTTAATAATCGCATGCGGCTCAGATAAGTATGCAACGTTTTTTAACTCTGCCATTTATTATCCGATCTTTATGAAAATTTGTGAGATTGTACATATTGGCCACATGCACCATACTGCAAAATCTGAGCTCGATAGCTTACAAATTGTAGGAGATATTCAACATTTTGTATTACGGGGGCGGGAGGGGGCGTGGCCAAAATTTGAAACAAACTTGATCTGCCTACAGACAATACTAGCTTACATATAAAATTTGGTTGCTCTAGCTCTTCTAGTCTCTGAGATCTAGGTGCTCATACAGACTGACGGACGAACGGTCGGACGGACGGACGGACGGACAGACGGACGGACGGACAGACGGACATGGCTATATCGACTCGGCTGTTGATGCTGATGAATAATATATATACTTTATGATATCGGAGATGCTTTCTTCTGCCTGTTACATACATTTGCACGACTTTAGTATACCCTTTTTACTCTACAAGTAACGGGTATAAAAATAGAGTCTATAGATAAATGGTTTGATGCCCAATGTATGAAGCAAAGAGACGAAGTAGAGGAGAACGCTTTTTTTATGCTTTATTGATGTAGCGAGGAGGATGTAGCTGGGGGTGCTCTTATCAGCTCAACTGTTTCGCTTATAACTCCGGTGTTCGATCTGATTGTACTTTTCAGAATAGATAGATATTGGGCCTAGCTTGATGTACACTAAACCACGAGGCTCTAACTTGAAAATTATCTGACGGCTATTTAGGTCTAGGATTTCTAGAGGAGGTCTAGGTTTTTTTTGGTAATAAAAGTGGGACGGGGTGGAATTTTTCAAATCTGAAACAAACTAGATCTGCGTACAGCATAAATCTACCTTCGTGCAAAAATTTGTGGCTCTATCTCTTATAGTCTTTGAGATCGACGCGTTCATACAGACAGACAGACGGACATGGCTATTTCGACTCGGCTGTAATATTCCATTTATTTAAGAAAGAAGATCCAAATGCTCCATAAACTATAGAGGGATATCCTTTATGAATTGCGCTGCAAAGATATTTATATTTAACTCTTGGTTAGAGGATAATAAAATTCTTAATGAATTTCAAGCTGGGTTTCGGAAGAACTACTCCACTGTAGACAACGTGTACAATCTAGAGTCTATAGTCCATTTGAAATTTGCTGAAAAGAAAAAAGTATATTGCTTCTTCGCAGCACTTCAAAGCAGCATTTGACCGAGTTAATAGGCCATTGATGCCAAAATTTCGAACTTTCTCGAAAGGATATATAAAAATGCGGAAAGCTTTGTGAGGACCAAGGATGAAATTTTCTGAGGAGTTCCAAACTCATGTTGGCGTAAAACGAGCCTGTCTACTCTCTCCTCTGCTGTTCACGTTATATCTTAATGATCTTCATGATCAATTGGAAGGAGGACTCCATATCGGGAACGTTAACGTAAGATTACTGCTATACGCTGTCAAACCCTATAAAAATAACTCCTGAGTATAAATATCTAGGCCTATTCCTAACGCCACGAATGTCATTTTTAGCACACATTAAAAACAGAAATGGTGAAGCAAAGGGAGCCATCAATTCGACTTAGAATCAATTCTACGATAAGGCGAATATACATTTGAGTAGTAAGTGGAACCTCTTACAAGCCAAAGCGATAGCAATGCAAATGTATGCAGCACAAGTAAGGGGCTATGCATGGTTTAATGAAACTAATATGTTACAAAGGTTTTTCATACAAAAATTCTCCGACTACCAGACTGCACACAAAAATAATACCAAATGCATAGAAACTGGTGTAGTAGAGGCCTACTTTTATGGTCTAAATCTGCATTTAAGATATATTCAGCGAGTCATGATTGACTATGACGCAAGTAGATTGCCACATAACCTAAAATATAGAAGCTGCACCACGGCAATATTGAACATCACTGAGGACATTAGGAGACAAATGTATGAAGGCAATGTGACCTTTCTAACACTACTTGACTTTAGAAAAGTAACCGTTTTTATCTGCGTTCGAACCGTCACAAACTTGAGACATAGCCTATGATTCTTATCTGATTGACATGAACTTAAGGCGAAAATGTCGATATTTTCTCACAGCGGCTTAAACGCCATTTAAAAACGATTATTCACTTTTATTTATATTCATAAGCTTAGTACTCAGACAAACTTACTGTAGACCTAGCAAAAAAGACAACTTATTCTAATGGGGCATAAAACTGGGTTATTTTTTTGGGGTTTCACATGTACTCGGATATTTACTGCCTAAAATATGGGAAATATTCTATTACCTTAAACGGACGTTTTAAGGAAATACATTGCCAAGATAATAAGTCCACTCATTACCTAAAAATCAAATTTATTGCCTAAATTTCAAGCCTTTCTATTACCTTAAAAGGTCGCTTTAAGGTCAAACATTGCCAAAATAATTAGTCCACTCATTACCTAAAAATCCAAAAAATTTACTAAATTTCAAGCCTTTCTATTACCTATATTGCCAAAAATTTTAGTCCACTCATTACCTGAAAATCTTATTTATTTACTAATTTTTAAGCCTATTTATTACCTAAAAAGACCGATTTAAGGTCATATGTTACCTAAATTTTTAGGTCACACATTACCTAAAAAGCTTTTTTATTGCCTAAAATTTTTTTTAGGTAATAGAGGCCAAAAATTAAGGAAAATATTCCTTGGTTGTTATTTTAGGTAAAGTGTCCATAAATTTCAGGCAATTTTAGCATTTTTAGGTAATGCTTTTTTCTGAGTGTATGCTTAAAAATTTTCCGTTTGTAGCTGCCTCCTATAGTTCAGTGCATGCTTTAAATAGTTCGCGAGTGCTATCCAATTTGATCCATTTAGAAAGTTTGTGGTTTCCTTGTGTGCTAGTTTCGATTTTTATACTCTGTACCGTAGGTACACAGTATTTTAAGTTTGTGCAAAAGAATGTAACATAAAGAAGGAAGCATCTCCGACCCTATAAAGTAAATATGTTCTAAAGTGCATAACCTTTCAGGTGCCCTTAATAACACAGATCACATTCGCTGTTTGTTCGGTATGGCATGGCGTTAAGAGGCAACATTTCTGTACGTGATTTGCATATAAGCGAAATCTGCCAGATTTTTAGTTCGTCATGGAAGTAGTTATTATCGTTTAGGTGGTAATTAAGAGACTTATAAATTGCTCTCGAAGAGCTTTGGCTGGCCTGAAATTCAAATTACCTCATGGCTGCGCGATCAATTTGCTCCACAATTTTCATATGCGCTAGATTCCACGTGCTTGTTTCGGATATATCTATATATATGCCATGCTCGTTGGCCAGACCCTGCCATTTTGCAAAAAACTGACTTGTACCGCTCTGCAGAAATGACGATATTATTTTCGGTAGCCTACTATTAGCCTAGCCTACTATTATTATTTTCCTTATATAGGAGAAGTGTGCCTGCAATGCTTCGGTGTTTAGCAGCGACAATCCTGTTTCCAAGTGAATTGCGTAGTTTGATGTACTTCTGGGCAACTGAAAGATTTTCTTTACGAAGTGATGCTGCTTTTTTTCTGTTTCCTCGTATTAGGTATGTCCCCAGAATGGCGTCGCATACAGCACTATTGAGCGCACAGTGGCCTTAAAAAGGTTGTATTTCACACTTGGTAATACATTTTGTCTGCCGAGAAAGGACTTCCAAGTGCTATTTAGGGCGATTTTTGAGTCCGTTAGTTTCTGATGCAGGTGACTGGTGTAACTTAAATGTTGCGCTAGCGTAACTCCGAGGTATTTGAATTCTTTTACGACCTGTGTTGTTCTCCATTTAAATGCCAGCTCTTGTTGTTTGCTGCACGTCCTCGTCCATCACCCACCATCAATTTATGTAATAGTGATCTTATAAGTGTTAATGAATGGGCTCAAATGAATGGACTGTCACTCTATCCAGCAAAATGCAAATGTCTAGTGATATACAAAAAATCCCTATGTTTCGAGAGACCTTACGAAATTAAAGATTAATGACACACCTTTAGAATATGTAACGCAAGCTATCAATCTAGGCACAACATTTAATGATACATTGTCTTGGAATGATCAAGTAACGAAAGCTGCAGGGAAAACCCATGGAATTATAAGGCAACTATCTTTAAGCAAGTGTTATTTACTGACAACTATAAGACTTCTAATCGCGAAGACTTACCTAATACCAACGCTTTGCTATGGAATATAAATATTTGGAAATTGTGATGCCACCTCTCAGAGAAGACTAAATGTAGCCTTCAACAATATCGCAAGATATGTCTATAATAGAAGACACACGACCATATTTCACACTTCGCCCAGCAGATATACGACCTCGACATCAGAACGTGTAATGGGTACAGATCTTTACTACTTCTGAGAAAGATAATATACACCAAACGACCAACCTATTTATATGACAAAATTATTTTTACCACTTCAACAAGAACCATGAATTTAAAAACAGTACGACCTAAACTCTCCAGCTCAGAGAAACAATTTTTTGTTTACACTGTTCGGTTGTACATAGAACCAACTCCCACCCTATTTAAAAAATATTAGTAGTGCAACGCAATTTAGGGACAAACTTTATACTCACCTCAAAAATTAAAAAATATATATAAAATAATAAAACAAAATCAGAATTAAAACAAAACGAAATTTGTATTTGTAAAAGTAGATTAAGTTAGGATGCTAAGGATATATCTTCTAAAATTGTATTTGTGACTGGTGCAATAATCATAAGTTTTATACATGAAGCACCGGGAATATTGTAAAATAAATAAATAATGTATCTAATTTTAATTTAATACCAATACTCAAAGAAAATGTAAAGTGTGTGTATGTCTTTATTGTGGAGGACAACGAGCTGGGCAACCCCGGTGTAGTAGTTCGAAGCAGTATTTGACATCTACACCCTACCGGCGGACGGAGTAAAATCCATGACGGTGTATCTGTACCATATTTATTTTAAATAAATATACTATCTATCCATCTATCTATCTAGCGCTTCTGCAGTCATGAGGTTATAGATTTCACGAATTTCCGTACCAGTTGCTGCTCCTGGAAGCTGTAGTTTTGTAGGCAATTTTTTTTTTTTAAGGTTTATTTCTTGTTTTATTTGTGTTGGTCTTAGTAATTGTGGATTAGCTCGTCAATGGTTTAAATCGATCAGAAGATTGGTTATCGATGATTGTGTTTTTTCACAATTTTCCATTAGTTGCGCAAACATTGATAGTACTATTTTACATGATAGCGTCATTCTATTTACATATTGATTTTCTCTGATTTCATAATGTAATCGTTTTTTCGTCATCCATTGCTTTAAACTGATTGTTCATGTCTTCAGTTGTTTTCGTTAGAATATTTAATGTTGAGTCGATAATTGATGTTTCTGTAAGTCTTGTTGATTCTCAAATATGTTTCGAACGTTTTCTTCAATAATATCACTGTATTCAGCATCCATTGTTCCGAACAATATGTTCCCACGAACTCAAACGGGGTCTATTGTGGTCTATTGGTCTATTGTTTTTCCATATTAATTCATTATTGGCTTTGAGTTGATTATACCTGCATGTCTTTGTCAGGAAAATTATTTTGCATGCTCTTTCAAACAGTACTAATGACTTGCAGTTGATAGCCAATTCCTCGATATGTATGGATTCAAATTGTAGTAAATTATTAAGTTCCATTTGGATGACACTATATCCAACAATCCAAGATTTTCCAGATATATCATAGTATTATTCTCCAGTTATATCACATCATTTTTTCCATCAGTTGTAAGATTTGACGTTGATGCACCACTTGTAAGCGTGAGCAATAGTAATCAGTTTAGAAGAATTGCTGGCTTAACTGCATTCGAGTTGTGCTTCCTTTTTATTTCTTCTTTCTCTGTATCCAATGTGCCTACTTTGGTTATGGCTCTCTTTACAATTCCATTTTGTGTTTACAACTGGAACATTGCCGTCGTTCCCTGGATGTGTTTCTTCAATCCGTCCAAGTGGCCACTTCTTTGGGCTTGTATTCTCACATTACATCAATACTATTTGGACTTTTTCTAAGTTCACAGTCTCCGTTTCCCATTTTAAACGTTTCCGAAGCGTAGCTAAATATTCGTCCTTCCATTTTTGCCAAAAATGATTTTTCATTTTTGAAGCAACTTCCATCTGTCTTGTGATGATACTGCCTTTTCATCCTCATCTTCTGGAACCTTCACCACCGGTCGTCCAATGATAAAATGACCGGGTGTTAGAATACTCGATTTTTGGGGAAAACGCGACTTGCGCGACCACTAAACTTCTTCCGAAAAATCTGAAAAAATCTCAAAAATACTTTACTCTATAAGCTAGCAGAAAATGAAAATTTTTTTTGGGACACCCTAGTCTCCATGTTGTGTCCGGTGCCAGATTGTTAATTTGCTCCACTTTTGAGCGGACGAATTTGTCCTTGTTTCTGCTGTTTGTTATCCAGTTCAATGCAATGGTTGAGTCACTCCAGGCGTATATTTTCTTTGCCACTGGTATAGAAACTGCTACTGTATTTAGTAGCTTTGCTAATAAATGCGCTGCACACAGTTCCAATTTTAATGTTTTTGATTGCTATATATAATAGCTGCTTAAGCAAGATCAGATTCATCGGCAAACCCATGTATTTCAAGTGCCTCATCAGTCGTTGCTTCAGCCCATCTTGGAATATAAAATTCTTCTATCGCTTTTAATTTTTCCTTAAACTCGATCCATTCCTTTGACAGTGTTTCTCGTCCCAGTTTATCTTGAAAATCCACAATTTTGGATAAAGAATTTATTTTTCCAGCTCCAGTCATCAAGTCATCCATTTAAAAATCGTTTTTTATGATTTCTTTTGTTGTTAAATTATCATATTTATTAGAAATCTCCAGTAGAAATCTTGTTACCAGGAATGGTTCTAATGCTGTTCCATATGTTACTGTTTTCAAATTATATTCCTTTACTGGTTCTTTTTTATCCTTCCTCCAAGAAGTTCTCATGTAATCTCAGGTATCCATATTTGTCTGTACATTTTCTCAACATCTGCTGTAATTACAAATTTCCAGATTCGCCATTTTATTATAATTTCAAATTTTTTTTGTATAAGGGGTCCCGTTAATTGAATATCAATCAATTTTTTTCCATTTGTGGTGTTGCAGCATATCACGATCAAGAATAAATCTCGTTCGCTCAGCTTAGGTTCGAGCAGATGTAGGTTCGGTTCACGACGACGCCCGCGATTTCTCCGGCTTCCGTCTGGTCGGGAGTTAGGGGGGTTTCATATTTTTTTCTCGCACTGAACCAGAGGCTCGTAAAAACGGCTTATTTACACAATTATCAAAAATTCGCGTGCTATATAAATCACAATCAGATCGGGGTAGCACGACTTACATCAGAAAAAGTAAACAGGACTATAGGGCCAGAAAAGAATAGAAAAAGGTAAAAGGAGTACAAACTGCTACACTTAAGGGGGATTGTTTTCTTTTGTTGACTGCCTAGGTGTAATGGCAATCAGTGCAAACAGGAGTGCATGTTTATGTCAGTACCTAGTCGCATTTATAATTTAAATTAAAATTCACATAAAAGCAGTAATAACAATAGGGAAATATACAAAAAATATTTAAACAAATATAAAATATTAATATATTAAATGTAAATATGAACAAAGCGGTTAACAAAATCGTACACTACGATGAATTCTAAGAAGGTTTGCCCAAGAAACCATGGGTCTAAAATCAAAATCGAGCTTCTGATTTTTAAGAAGAAGTTTTTCGTCACATAATGTGCTTAAATTAAAATAAACAATTCCGAAAGTCGATCAAGACCGACTATTATACACTCAGTACCTCCCAAAGATTGTGTTAAGGTGTGTGAAGTGCCGCCAATCGCCGTTGCGGTCGCTACCACCAAGCATCATTTTTGTTTTCCTTATAATCCGACTACCGTTCATCCGATCTTTTCCAATCCTTTGGCGAATCGGTAAATAGTCCTGATTACTAAAAATGTCCAGAAGGTACGAACCATTTATCTTCAAAACTGTGGGAGATATGACGTTTTTTCTAAATATACTTCTTACTTCTAATTCTTCGGCCGCGAGAGCGCCGGAGCAGGAGACTAACCAGAGCGAGAGAGTAAACAGTTTGAACGAAACGAAAAGAGTATTCTTTTCATGTGTTCCGTTACGTTGTTCCTTTTTTTTTCTTGAATGCACACACGAAAAGAAAGGTAGAGACCTGGCCAAGGGACAACTTATCGAAATTTTACATGTTTTTTTTATTTTTAGTATATTTTCTAATATACGCGCGCAATTTTCGATGGATATTGGGGCTGGTGCAACTCGCAAAATCGCGAACACTGCGGCCACACAACACAAAAAAAAAAAACTGGAGTAAGCCAGGTTTACTGAGGCGGCGACGACTTTTCCGATTTAATCCAAACTACTCACGCTATTCCGCCGCTACCGATGATATATTTTTTTTTTGTCCCTTTAAACAAGCTGTCTGCAAAACGACCTGCACACCCAGCTCGATTGCACTGTTTGTCTCTATTCGCAGCCAAATGGTTCTCGCCCGTCTTCTTTGTGGTCCAACATAAAGAGAGCAGTTTCGCGCTCGAAATATGAGAACAGCTGATTTGTTGGGCCGTTTGGGATGCTGCTTGGCGTTCATTGGCCTTGACTGCCAAAAATAATGCACTTCCTTAGGTAAAAGTGGACAGCGGACTTAGAGGCTTGATAATTATAAGCCAAAACTAAACAATTTTTTAACCCAAAAAATAAATGCCAATCCTGAAAATACATAGGCTTTGCGAAAAACAAATCTCCTGCTACCACCCATACCCATGCACTAAGCTTACCCCAAAGATTTGAGGAAGTAAAATTGAGTTAAACGATTGCGGCGATCCAGCCGGCAATCCTCCTGTGATTCTGTTTTCCCCCTGGAGTCGATCAAAGATTGCGGTGTCAGCTGGATACGCACACGCGACTTTCACTTTTCCATCAAACGATTTTGGCACGTCTGCCACGATTGAACGCCTAATTGGGAAAGAAAGTTCTAGCGCCCACCAGATACCAATAGACTGACTAACAGCGATCTCGAGAAAGTCGCCATTTTCCTTCGAACTAATCTGGGTCTGTTAACCACTTTCACCCCGCGTGATCAGCTGTGACACTTAGCCCTTCCTATCGCTAGCCTTTTCCGAGTCAACCGAAAGAGGGGCATGCTTTTAGGCTGAAATTTAATAGATTCATGCCAACAGTTCTCGACAAGCTGCACTACAGCGTGGTTCATAATATAATATTTTCCCGATATAGACTCTTTTGCTTCCTTCACATGACCTTGATTAAGGTTGTCATAAATGAATTTAATGTATTGATGTTTTAAGCTCTTATTATTTTGAAATTTTTTCTCAAGGTTCAAAAGTCGCGCCATTGCTCGTTTTCTTGAATCTCCCAGCAAATTATAGTTTCAGGAATTTCCTCTATTTCCCAAATTGTTTCTAAATTGATTGCTGACTGTATTCGTTTGTTTCCTGGTATATGCACTGCTCCTGATAAAATCCATCCCAATTTCGTACGCTGTCCAATGACGGTATCTTATTGTTTCAGCCCTTGCATTAAAATTTCTGCCAGCAAATCTTCCCCAATGAGAATATCTATATTGCTTCATTCATTAAACGTCGGGTCTGCTAGCATCTCATTTTCCAAATTTCCTTTTTATATTGAAATGAACTCGGAGGTTGTAGACTGAGTAGTTTTGTTAAAACTACAGCTTCTGTATTAAATCGTTCCTCGCTTGCAAACCGAGGCCGCATTTTTAATTGAATGGCCGCTTTCCAAACTCCCACCAAAATTTTTCCAATCCCATATATTTATTTGTGTTTTCTTTCTATATTTTGGTAACTTGAGTACTTGAGCTGCTTCCTCCGATATCACTGTGATTTGTGATCCTTGATACACCAGAGATCGGAACATCACTCATTCTCCAGTTGCCGCTTGAACTTCGACCTGAGCCGTTGCCAGCAATGTGGACTAGTTTTTTGCTGCTTGTAACGTCATTGCTGATTTGACATTTTCATCCTTATGTAACAATACAAGATGCGATTTGTTACATTTTGTACATGTCTTCTCATCTTCTGGACAGCCTTTATGTATGGAGTATTTATGACCTAGGCATCTAAAACATAAATGTTCTGATCGTGCAATGTTCCATTTATCCATTGCAGATAGATTTAATAGATAGATTTCCGACTTTAATTTTACTATGAACCGAACCTTGAACCGAACCTCTTCAGGAATTAAAGCTGAACCCGAAACTGTTCCGTAATTAAAATTTCGGTTCGGTTCAATAAAACTGTCACAAAAAAAAAACATTCTGTCTACCGACTTCATCTAATATTTGGTGCGACTGACTCCTAAAATGGGCAGGAGAGTGGAAAAAAAATCGACTCTAAAGCTTCTTGAATAATTCTCAAAAGCAAGAGTGTAACATTATTTTGGTAATATTTTTTTATGTAGAGCACTCAAAAGAATTTTACTTAACTTTAAATTATATATTCCAAATACCCAAAAACCACTCGGTTCCATACAATTTGGGAAGTTTTTAGGTTGAATGCGGTTTTTAAAACTCAAAGACGACAAAAATTAATAATCTTGTTTATAGCTTGGACTAAACCAAGGTTCGAACCAAAAAAAATCTCCCAAAAAACTCGATCCTTAACAATTCATTAATTTGGGTTCGAACCAGAGTACCGGAGATCCGAATATTTTGTTGGTTTGCAGCTCTGGTGTCCAGTAATTTTGCAGTGCCAACAACTATGATCCACCGTGATGCTCATTATTTTTGCACCGCTTTTATTGCTTGCAGATGAATTGCTTGGTTGAATTCCTGCACCCGAAATGCTTGTTCTCCTATCATCTGTGGCATCGTCGGCTGCTTTTTTGTTTAGCTTTGTAATTATCTTATTTTTCAAGGCTTGTGTTTTATTGAAGCCATCTTTTGTGAAATAATCGTCAGAAAAAGCGCTTGCATTTTGCGCTAGTGTCTCGTGCTGTTGCTTGAATAGCTCACATTGACTTTGAACCTCAGTCAATAGATCTGTATAGGAGCATTTTTTGGCTGATTGGCTCGCAGCCAATGCATTTCTGTCCCCTTTTCAAAACCATTTTTTAGGCAATAATAAACTTGAATATTTTTTATTTTTAATTTTTATTTATAGTTTTCAACTCGTTTAGTTCTTTTATTAATTTCTCCTTACACTCGTTGACAGATTAATCAATCGATACAACTCTTTGTACTTCCTTCTTTTGCTTCTTTTTTCCCGCCCTGCGCTCCTTTTTCTTCTTAGGGGGCTCTGGTGCTGGCTTCTGTTGTCTGGCATTATATTCCTCTATTGTTATCCAGAAATTCCAATACATCATGTAATGTTTGCACTTCTTCTGAGGCAGCACATGTGTGTTCACATTGCTGTTGTCCTGAGCGATCGAATTTCAATAGTACTCCAGCGATAAAAATGAAATTTGTGCATTTTTGTGTAGTGTCCAACATCTGTTGGACACTTTTTCCTAACTCGCTGTTTATTTGAGGAAAATCGAGTATTTGGTTCAGATGCTTCATAAAAAGTAGCCTCCGAATTTCAAAAATGTTTTTCAAAATCGATTAGCAAATGTTTTATATGACTACTTCTTTTAGCCGCATTAGCTTCTATTTATTTGATGGACATGATAACATGTCAAAAAAACTTGCCCATGTCGTTATAACTCAAAAAAATTGTGGTATTTCAACCTCTCTGAGCTTTATATTGCTCTGATGGCTTATTTTGAGCCAACCATATCTCCTTATCCCTTTTTATTTGTTTAAAAGCTCTTCAAACTTTTGCAAAAGTGTTGGCTTGTTATTGCTTTTAAATTATCTTTTAAATCTTTGAAGATTTCCGTCAATTGTTTAAAATCATCTTTAAGGTGCAGTTTAACATCTAAACCTGCCCTTTTCATTGTTTTTACTAATGTTTGGAAGGCTTGGTTGAATTCCTGCACCCGAAATGCTTGTTCTCCTATCATCTGTGGCATCGACGGCTGCTTTTTTGTTTAGCTCTGTAATTATCTTATTTTTCAAGGCTTGTGTTTTATTGAAGCCATCTTTTGTGAAATAATCGTCAGAAAAAGCGCTTGCATTTTGCGCTAGTGTCTCGTGCTGTTGCTTGAATAGCTCACATTGACTTTGAACCTCAGTCAATAGATCTGTATAGGAGCCATCGATGAGGTTAAGTTCATCGTCACATTTTTTCATCTGCACGAATATGGCTGATTGGCTCGCAGCCAATGCATTTCTGTTCCCGTTTCAAAACCATTTTTAAGGCAATAATAAACTTGAATATGTTATATTTTTAATTTTTATTTATAGTTTTCAACTCGTTTAGTTCTTTTATTAATTTCTCCTTACACTTGTTGACAGATTAATCAATCGATACAACTCTTTGTACTTCCTTCTTTTGATTCTTTTTTCCCGCCCTGCGCTCCTTTTTCTTCTTAGGGGGCTCTGGTGCTGGCTTCTGTTGTCTGGCATTATATTCCTCTATTGTTATAGGATGAGGTCAGGATCAGGCGCAGGCGCCTTTTTGTGCTGCTACCACCCAAAACTCTTCTGCTTTTTCCAATACTCTATTCAATTTCTTGTTGAATTCCTCAATTCGCTTCGCTCAATTTATCCAATTTCAGTTCGCCTTGATGAGCGCTTAGCCTCCGCAACTCGCCAAATCGTTTTCTCTCGTTTCTGGACGAAATGGATGGTCCACTCTTCGTCCCACCTGTCGTCTATGTCTTGGTTCGGTGACCGGAGGGCTATGTCGCGGGGCACGCGTTCAGCATATACTTCTCGCCCTTGCTTCGGATCTCGAGAGTAAATTGCCGCAGGTGGGGGCGACTTCATCTTTGTGGATCCAAAGCGACACTCGTCATCGCGGGAAATCACCTCCTAGTCCTCTTCGACGAATCCTTCTTCAAGGTAATCGTCCATGCTGCTAAAGGGAGTAGAAACTTATGGATATAGAATATTATTGGATATGGTCATCTCATGGTGGATTAACATAAAGTATAAATGTAATGGTTAAATGAACAAAATGCGTCTTAGTGTTCTCCTTAATTAAACATAGCAACTTCGATATTTCACAAGACATCTGGCTTATTCGAACAACGACTGACTCTCGCCTGTTTCGGGTCGTGCCGAATCGTCTTTTGTTCTCTATTCCTATTCCTCGCTCTCACTCTGCTCTCCGCTTACTCTATCTTGCTCTCTCGATCTTAACCCCATGCTATGTGTTCTGGCCTTTGGCCCGGAACCTACAATCGGCCGTCCTGACTTTTCATTCGCCTCGATTGAACTTTCCCAATTCTTCATGTATTCAGCTACTGTAGTTGTCCTGTAGGGCCCTTCACCATCCCCATCTTTTTGAACTTCATAACGGCCATGGTTTAACACCTGAGTGATCTCATATGGTCCAAAGAATTTCTGTTTTAGCTTCATTGACCTTGCATACTGGGTCCTTTTCACTGCTACAAGATCACCCACATCATAAACCCATTCTTGTTTTCTGGCTTTGTTCTAGGCCTTTCTGTTGTCTGCTTGAACCGATTCGATGTTCTTTTTAGCCTCCTTCCTAACTCTATCTCTTTCTTCTTGAAGATCCTGTATATCCTGATCCTCTAAGAACTGTTTAAGATCCTGACTTCCACTTATTCTCATCTCTAATCCAGTTAGAATTGTTAAAGGGGCAACCTTGGTGCTTCTTGGATGAGTGCTTTTAATTGCTTGTTGCACTTTATCGACGTGAGACTACCAATTCTGAGGTTGCTCTGCACAGAGTTGGTTTAGCAACGGAACCACAATTTTATGCATGCGCTCTACCTGTCCATTGCCCCTTGGCACACCTGTCGCTATATGTAACAATTTAATTCCCTCCTCTACGCAAAATTCGTTAAACTTTTTTGAAGTAAACGCTGAGCCCCTATCAGCAATAATGCGCTTAGGATTGCCGAACGTCGCTGCTTGTTTTTTTAAAAACGATCCTCAACTTCGTCGGAACCTGTGGACTTTGTCGGATATAACCAAACGAATTTCGAAAAGGCATCTACGACAACAAATATGTGATTGTATTTCTTTTTCGTCTCCGTCATTGGTCCCACGTGATCAATATGGAAAGTGCAAAGGGGTTCTCTCCTTTATCAATGGGTGTTAACAATCCTTCTTTACGACCGGCATCTACAATGATACACTCAATGCAACTCTTGACAACACTTTCGACTTTCTTCTGGATTTTTGGAATGAAATATGTTTGTTCAATCAAATTAATGGTTTTCGCGATGCCATAGTGTCCTTGTTTATGACCTATCTTTATAATCTCACTTTCCATCGATTCTGGAACACCTAAAAGTTCTTTAGCAAAGTCCTTGTAAAGAATTTCTCCTTTCACAAAAAAGTCTTCATATTGTTCGGACTCCAATACTTTGATCACTGCTCTAGTCCAGTCGTCAGAGCTTCGTGCATTTTTCAACCTGTGCTTCAAAGAATCTTCGATAAGAAGACACCGAGCGCGACTTAGGGCGTCTACATGTTTCATTTGAACACCTGCTCTGTGTTGAATTTCAAAGTCAAAGTCCTGCAAAAACATAGTCCAACGGGCCACTCGGACTGCGACGTCGTCTTTTTTCATGGTCATTTTGAAAGCCTTACAGCCGGTAACAATCGTAAATTTAATCCCGAGAAGGTAAACGCGCCATTTTCTTAGTGCATTCTCTATAGCCAAGACCTCAAGTTCGTAAGAGCAATAGTTTTCTTCGGAAGGTAAAGTTTTCTTGCTATAGTATTCGACTGGGTGCAAGCAACGATCTTCTGTATCTCTTTGCATAAGCACAGCTCCTTATCCGAACTTTGAAGCGTCTGCGTGAACCTCTGTCTTTGCTTTGGGATTATAGATTTTCAGTACTGGCGAAGTGGTAAGCTTCGATTTTAATTGTTCGAAGGATAAAATGTGTTCTTCGCTTAGTTGAAGCTTGCAATCTTTTGTTTTCTCTTGGTTCCTCAACAAATCTGTCAATGGCTTTGCTAAACTTGCATAACCCTCCACAAATCTTCTTAGGTATGACGTCATTCCTAAGAACCGCTGCAACGATTTCCTAGTACTTGGTACCGCGAAGTACAGAACTGCTTTAATTTTTTTTTTCGTCGGTTATATAGATTGGTTCTTGATCTCATATCCGAGAAACGAAATTTTCTCTTTCAAAAATTGACATTTCTGCCATTTTATACGAAGACCAGCACTGATTGCAGTTTTTAGAAAAATTTTCAAATTTTCAATTCCCTCCTGAATGTCCATAGATGGTACTATAATGTCATCCATGTAAATAATGATGGTTCTGTTCAGTATAAGCTCTCGCAGCACCGCTGCAATAAATCGTCAAAATATGGCTGGGGAGTTTGTAATTCCGAATGGGACACGCGTAAATTCAAATTGGCCACCGTGGGTTAAAAAAGCGGTATATTTTCTCGATTCAGGTTCAATTGGTACGTGAAAGAAACCATTAGCTAAGTCTAGCGTACTAAAGATTCGAAATCCTTGCAATCCTTCTAGTATCTCGTCAATTAATGCCATTGGGAAATGATCTTTTACTATTTTTTCGTTCATTTTTCTGTAGTCGCAACAAAACCTTTTTAGTCCGTCTTTTTAGATCACCAACACAACTGGTGCAGCATAACAGGAGTTGCTTGGGACTATGACGCCCTCATCTAGCCATTCTTGTACTTGATTGTCAATGATCTCCCTATCGCTATATGGCACTCTTCGTGGTTTTTGATAAATTGGCACGTCATCCTCAACAATTATTTTCATTTCAATTGGACTGGCGACTGTCTGCTGCGGTTCATATGAATTTACAAGGGCTTCCACTACAACTCTATTTGCACCGTCTAAGTGTTTAAGATCAGGCTGAACCTTATCAGGGGACGAAACAGCTATCTCACTTGCACATAGGACTCTAAACGGAGGTAAAAAATCTTCACAATCGTCTTTTATTTTGTAAAAAATGGCATCTTTCTCTTTACACAGTATATTGACTTTGTCCAGGACGTCATTACCTAATATCGCCTTATACCCAATACTATTTTGGTTCACGACGTGAAATGTAATGTCAAAGTCAATGCCATCCGTGTATACCTTTGTGTCAAATGAGCCCATTGTTGACACA
>JAWNNM010002814.1:0-22632 GCA_035044965.1 Lordiphosa andalusiaca
CTTTGAGGAAGCCCAAAGTTTAAAGCTATTAAAGTTAATGGCTATAACAAGCACATTCTTTCTATGCAGAGAGCCAATATAGACATTCAATTGATAATAGATCCGTGTGCATGCTGCAGCTATGTTGTCAATTACATTAACAAGTCGCAGAGAGGGATTTCAAAGCTTTTGCGTGTAGCAATTCAAGAAATGAATGGCGGGAATTTTACCATTAAGCAGAAGCTGCAGCATATAGGGCACAAGTTTATTTCAGGCTCAGAGATATCGGCACAGGAGGCTGTATATTACTGTCTGGGTATGGCTTTGTCCGGAGGTAGCAAAGCAGAGGTTTATATAAACACTGCACAGTGGTTCCTCCCATAGGAGAAAAATAAAAAAGTCAAAGTTAAAATTTTGACTTTAAATGTATTAACACCTCTTCATAATTGGTCTAGCTATTAAACTGTATACTTGTTTTTGTTTTGTTCTTACTCTCCTTTTCAAGAATAGCATCAAAAGAGACAGCATGATATTATTTTGACATTTGCAGCGTGAGCAACTTGCAAGTACAGCTCTCAATAAAAAAATTTAAAAAGCATTTAAATCAAAGTTATTGTGCGATGGAAGAGTTTAATATTATAAATAAAGGTATTAACTATACTTATACATCAAAAAGTATATGTACTTCCTGCTGTGTTTTGTGTAAATCGGTATTGTGTTAAGTACTTTATTGTGGACGTTCTGTGTTTGGCTTTGCTGTGTTTCGTTAGAGTTTTAGTTATGACCGTCACCTCACAACTCAATAAATCTTTTTGTATGTGATTTATTAACATTTCAAGCTTATGATTATGTTTCATTCGTGTGCCGATAGGTGCCCAGGCTCTTGCTATACACAAAAAGGTAACCTAACCTCAACTTTAAACAAGTAAGGGCGCTGCAGTCGAGTTTCCCGACCACAAAATACCCTGTTCATTTGTTTTCATTTATTTTGTTATTTTGAACCTAAATGTAGGCAACACTTTTTTCTAGTCCTGACCATAAACTGGGGGGTGGGGGTGCTCTTATCAGCTCAACTGTTTCGCTTATAACTCCGGTGTTTTTTGTCCGATCTGATTGCACTTTTCAGAATAGATAGATATTGGGCCTAGCTTGATGTATATTAAACCAGGCTCGAGGCTCTAATTTGAAAATTGTGGATCTGACGGCTATTTAGGTCTAGGATTTCTAGAGGAGGTCTAGGTATTTTGGGGATAAAAGGGGGACGGGGAGTAATTTTTCAAATCTGAAACAAACTTGATCTGCGTACAGCATAAATCTACCTTCGTGCAAAAATTTGTGGCTCTATCTCTTATAGTCTCTGAGATCGACGCGTTCATACAGACAGACAGACGGACAGACGGACAGACGGACAGACGGACAGACGGACAGACGGACGGACGGACGGACGGGCGGACGGACGGACTGACGGACAGACGGACATGGCTATATCGACTCGGCTGTTCATGCTGATCAAGAATATATATACTTTACGGGGTCGGAAAATTTTCCTTCTCCCTGTTACCTACATTCGCACAACTTCATGATCCCCCTTTTCCCATTTTCAATGGGAACAGGGTATAAAAAGAAAGGAAGTGTAGTGTCCGAAAACAACAAGTGTTATTTGTTGTTGTTATATTAATGTTACATTTTTGCCGTTTGTCGTTTAAAACAAAATGATTTTTCCAACAAAAACCCGATTTCAAACTGATTATTCCTATGGCAGCTATATGATATAGTATCCCGATTTTCACTAAGCTCCCCCAGGTTCTGTAAAGTTGTTTTTAATGAAGAATTATAAGGTTGCGTTGCAATATACTGGAAAACAAAAATAAGTTTTCCATACAAACACTTGATTTCAGACCGATCGTTCATATGACAGCTATTTGGTATGGTGGTCCGATCCGTCTGATTTTTAAACATCATCGTACTATAAATATATAAAAATTTTGTGTCAAGTTTCAAGCCTCTAGCTTAACTAGAAGTATTTTTGGCCGCCCTCCCCATACAACAGGAACCAGTGTGCACTGCTTGGCCTGAGAATCGGGTTAGAATGCGCAAGCCCAAACAAAAGCTTAGGGACTTACCAGAAAACTCAACAGATATCTTTGAAATGGGGTTATTAGATCATTATGTTCAGCATCATGATGAATTAAGTAGTCTGTGTTTAGCTGATTTTGCAGCATTGTTTACTTATAGTAAAAGTCAAGGTAGGACTCGCCAACAGGTAGGACTTTCACTGGATAATGATTTAGATAATGAAGAGTTTGGTGACACCGAAGTTAGAGTTTATCCTCTTCACAATGGTAGTGGATTTGTTAGAAAAAGGAGCAGCCCCCGGAAAATATAATATGCTAGATTTAATGTTAATACAGATAGGAAGAACTATTTTAGGGAAATAGTTATGCTGTATTATCCGTGGAGAGATGAGCAGGTAGAACTGATAGATTGAAATTGCGAAGAGTTTTGTAATTTAAATCAAGAACTTATAGATTCAAATCGTAGGGCTTATAACGTTTTTGATAACGATGAGCTGCAGGGCAAATAACGAACATGAAAATCAAGAGAATACCGAAAGTGAAAATAATCAGGTAGTAATAGATGATAGACAGGTGTGCCAGAAATAAATTCTCAATTAAATGTCTTAAATTTAGATGCTAGAGAAGAAAGTACTGAAGCGTCCGAAAATAATGTCCGAATTATTCAACTCCCCGCCATAGTTTCAGCTGCAAACTTAGCAGATAAGACCAGATTCCTCAATTTAAAACAAAAAGTGTATTTTAGTCATATTTTATATATCATTGAGTCCGATTGTACTTTTTATGAATTTCTTGGTGGTGGCGCTGGAGTTGGCAAGAGTCGACTTATTTCAGTCTTTTTTCAAGCTCTCACAATTTATTTCAATAGTAAACCAGGTTCCAATCCCACAACAATCAAAGTTCTTTTGTCCGCACCAACAGGAAAAGCTGCATTTGGAATATGTGGATGCACACTCCACTCCCTATTTAAATTCTGACTTAGTAAACACATTACATTCGAAATTAATCGATCTCAAGCTTATTATTATTGACGAGATTTCTATGGTAGGTGCCAAAATGCTTTCCCGTTTAGATTCAAGGTTAAAACAAATTTTCAAAAGTCCAAGACCATTTGGGGGAATGTCTGTTAATGTCTGTCTGACAGTTATGACCTATAGGCGATAATTGGGTTTTCGAATCGAACTCCTCAGATCCCTACAGCGCATTATATGCGACACTATGGGAACAATTTATATTTTTTGAACTGACCGAAATAATGCGGCAGAGCGAGGATCAATTGTTCGCACTAGCCTTGAACAATATGGCATCAGGCGAAATGATAAATGAGGATATTGCTCTAATTAGGTCGCGTATTGTAGAAGGGGGCAATGTTCCTGATGATGCCATTCATCTTTTTACCACAAATGATTTGGTAGATTCTTTTAATACTTTAAAGCTGAACTCATTACCGACAGATCAGTTCATTTCAGCAGTTTTATTCCCTTATTTTAAAGACGACAGGAAATTATTTGATGACTATTAACATAGACACAGCAGATGGGTTAGTCAATGGAGCAACAGGTATACTAAAACAGATAGACTTCGACATAAACAGTCATCCGAATAAATTATGAATCGATTTTAGGGAAGAAAGAGTAGGAGCAGTAGATCGCTCAAAATGTAGGAACCTTGTCGATCCATCGTGGACCCCTGTTTCAAAAATTGTTAGAATCTTTCAGTTAAACAATGTCACTATAGATCGTTGGTAATTTGCAGTTGTACCTGCAGAAGGTAACTACACATAAGAGTCAGGGCGCAACATACAGTCAGGTGGTGGTCCACACCTGTTCACGTATGGAGCGAGCAGCAATTTACGTTGCCTGCAGTAGGGCAACAAATGCAGCTGGGCTATTTATAGTAGGAGAATTTCAAGCGCCACAACCCCTTCGAAATACAGCCAAAGTTCATGACGATCTTGAAAATTGCGATCCATTAATTTGCTAAGCACTCATTTCGATTATTAAAGCAACAGCTCTTACTTAGAATTAGTTTTTCATAACCAAAGCCTGTACTGTCATATTAGAGATGTCCAGTCCGATAAGCTTATGCTTCAGGTTTCTATGTTATGTTTTGTTGAGGGTTCAACCTATTCAAACGAGACAAATGAAGTACCTGGCTTTACAATTGCTGTGCGTCTAGATTGTCCAGATGGAAACTATAGGGCGCGACCAAAAAGAGGCATTCTTATTTTCGTAAGGAACGAACTATTTCAGAATGTAAGTCTTTGCTCCAGTGGTCGAAGAGTCGAAGGTCCTGAGGTATTTGCGTATGCAGTTTTAAAGGATAAGTCTGTAGGGGTGCTAGTCTTATACAAAAGTCTGCGTTTCCATTAGGTAAATTTAAGACGGAAATTGAGAATTTATTTGTTGAGTACAGTTCTATATTAAATAGCAGTTCCATTATATTAGGAGATTTTAATTTGTACTTACGAGGGCTGGTTGAGGCTAGAGATACTTTTGATCTGTTGCTTAGAAAAAGATTTAGATCTCTGTTGCCAAATGTCCCATTTTAAAGGAAATTAGAAAGTTGCATCTAAAAAAATCGGAACTAGCACACGAGGAAACCATAAACTTTCTAAATGGATCAACTTGGAGAGCACTCGCGAATTATTTAAAACATGCACTGAACTATAGAAGTCAGATACAATCGGAAAATTTTTAAGCATACCCAAATACTCCCTCTGACATATACTCCCAATTAAAGTTTTAATTTCGATATTAGCTGACGGCAACTAGCTTTATGCAAAACATGCATAATATTAAATTGTAACACCAAACCACTATTCCACACTACAAGGTGAACGATCTGGTATCTGGGGACGACCCGGGCAGCCAGGTGTATTAACCAAAATAGCACTGGATAAGGGTAAGGTGATCGACAGACGGTTAAAAACCAAGTCGAATCAAAAACCTGTTAACTTTATTTCTAGTTGAATTGTATTAGATATTAAATATGGGCACTTCCGCGGGTTGCGAACGTACGTTCGTACGCTTTTGATATACGAAAAAAATAGAAAACAACAATTTTGTTAGCTCTATGTTTAGTGTAAAAGATGGAATTCATCGAGTTTCAGTTTTTATAATGATTACAATAAACATGTGGTCGCGAACGTACGCTAAATAGAAGTTGACTTTGGCTGAATCTAGTAAAATGCAAAAATCTGCGAAATGGAATGAAATTTTCCAAAGCGATAAATTTTTATTCGAATAGAGGATTAATGTAGCTTTCTTTCTAGTATTTATCCAATAATTTATCTCTGTTGGTTTTTTTTAAACTGAATTAAGTACCGGTAGCGAACGTACGGGTCGCGAACGTACGATTTTTCCTTATTTTTTTTCTCGCATTTTCCCCATAAATCACTTCATAAATCCTTAAGAAAAAACTTAATGCTCAATTTATTAAGTGTAGTAGTATTCATAACAAGAAATAGAAAATATGATTTAATTTGAAATAATGAAATATTGACAAGAAATTTAATTGTAACATGAAATATAACATTTTTTTAATATGAAATATTAAGATAATGAAAATGTTGTTTTGAACGGTAAGATTTATAAAAGAAGAACAGTGCTTTAATAATCTCAATTTTTGTTTTTAAGTTCACTTGGCAATGCTCTTTCTGCTTGTTTAATAGCCTTTTCCAGAGTTTGTTTACATGTATACACTTTAAGTTGTTCTGCTTGTTGAGCTTCTCTTTTCTTCATTGCTCTGTAATCTCTCAACCTTTCGCGTTCTTTTTCTTGCACCTGTTTTAAAACATTTCTGTTTTTTGCCAATGATGAGCGACGTTTTCTCATTCTCTCAGCTGCTTTTTCGCGCAATTCTTTTAATTTGAATTTAATTTAAATTTTAGTTTTAATTTCTTAAAACTATACTTACGGTCGCGAACGTACACAACTTTAAAAATCAAAAATTGAAGTTTGGTTAATAATTACACCAAAGTTTTTTTAATGTTTAAATTGGGGACACCTAACTTATTTTAAACGTCTTGTGTCAGCCAACTGCTCGCCGTCAATGCGGAGCAATTACAATAAAATTATGTTTTCGGTCGCGAACGTACGATTAGAACATAGATAAGAAGCAAAATACAAATTAACCGTTAATCGAACTTTTTTTTGGTCTCTTTGCATTTTTCTCTTCTTAATTGAATGCAATAAAGAGATTTTGTAGAAAAGGAGCAAACGTGACATATGTTTTCCATGTATAATAATAAAATATAGAAATGTCTGTAAAAGTAGCTTTAAGTGAATAAATAACAATTTTCAGTTTTCAATCCAATTTCCCCATGAAAACCACTGACATTTGACATGATATCATTAAATTATAAAAATTTAGACATTATTTTATAATTTAACACAAAAAAAGTCGATGATCACTAAAAAATTAATTTTTTGGTTCTGGTTGACCATTCGGCGGAAATGCCCATATGTTATTATATAAGGTTCCCATTGAAAATGGGAAAAGGGGGATCATGAAGTTGTGCGAATGTATGTAACAGGGAGAAGGAAAATTTTCCGACCCCATAGGGTATATATATTCTTGATCAGCATGAACAGCCGAGTCGCTATAGCCATGTCCGTCTGTCCGTCTGTCTGTCTGTATGAACGCATCGATCTCAGAGACTATAAGAGATAGAGCCCCAGAGATTTGCACGAAGGTAGATTTATGCTGTACGCAGATCAAGTTTGGTTCAGATTTGAAAAATTCCACCCCGTCCCCCTTTTATCCCCAAAAAACCTAGACCTCCGTCAGATCCACAATTCAAGTTAGAGCCTCGTGGTTTAGTATACATCAATCTAGGCCCAATATCTATCTATTCTGAAAAGTACAATCAGAAAAACACCGGAGTTATAAGCGAAACAGTTGAGCTGATCAATTATAATTACCTGGCCACTGCATTTCAGTCCATTTGGAAACAATTAAATTTATGGAGTGTGCAATACATCCAAATTGTTTCCAATTCATTTTACGTTCCAGCGCAATCTTTATATTGGCCGCGTTATCTGACACAGCCAAAATTAATTTATCTCTGACTCCCCATTTATTGGTTATATTGCATAATTCGATAGCCAGATTTTCGCTAGTAATCATAGCGAAAGGAAAATTCCCGGATAATTCGATTTGGGTAAATTTATTTTTTTCCCGATTGTCTTGAAATTCGGGTTGTAAGGAAAGAAGGGGAAATAAATTGAGATGTCGTTTTACGTTGTTGGAAAATTTGACCGTAGGGTCAGAAAATTTCCGGAAAATTCTGCATGCAAGAAACTTTTAATTATCCGAATGACTTAAAATTCGGTTTGATACGATGGCTAGTGATATAAGCTTTTCCGATGTTGGAATATTTGACCGTGGGGCAGGAAAATTCCCAGAAAAGCCTGCATGGAAAATAACTATTTTACACTTGAAATTTGGTTAGTAATGAAAGTAAGTGAACTAAATCGGGATGTACTTTTTTTGATGTTGGAAAATTTGACCGTCGGATCGGAAAATTACCGGAAAAGCGTCAGAAAAGTTTGCATTGGGCAAATTTGATTTATCATTCGATTGACTTGAAACTCGGTTTGTTAGGAAAGTAGGTGAAATAAAATGAGATGTGTTTTCCGATGTTGGAAAATTTTACCATGGGGTCGAAAACATCCCGGAAAATTCTGCATACAAATTAATATTGCTCCTCTGTTTGACTTGAAACTAGATTTTTATCGAAATTAAGAATAATTAAATGAGACGTGATTTTCCGATGCTTAAGTCGACAGCTGGGGCGGAAAACACTCGGAACATTCTGCATGGGAGAAAACTATTTCATCCGACTGGCTTGAAATTCCGTTTGTAAGAATAATAGGTGAAATTAATTCAGATGTCATCTTCCGATGTTGGAAAATACGACCTTAGGGTAGGGAAAATCCTGAAAAAGGCTCAGAAAAGTTGGTTTGGGGAAAATTTTATTTTTCATCCGATTGACCTGAAACTCGGTTTGTATGCGAAGTATGCGAAATAATTGGACACGCGTTTTCCCGATTTCGGATAATCCTTCCACAAGGAAAATTGTCGGAAAATTCGAGATGCAAAAATCCGATTTTCACCGGATTAACTTAAGAATCGGTTTGTAAGGATAGTTAGAGAAATAAGTTGAAATGTGATTTTTCGATGTCAGAAAATTGGACCGTAAGGTCGGAAAATTCCCGGAAAATCGTCGAAAAAGATTCTATGCGGAAAGTTTTTTTTTTTATCCGATTGAATTGAAACGCGGTTTGTAAGCATTTTAAGTGAAATGAATTGAGATGAAATTTTCCGATGTTGGATAATTAATAAAGAATTAATATTTTTGATCAGCATCAACAGCCGAGTCATGTCCGTTTGTCTGTCTGTATGAACTCACAGACCTCAGAGATGGTAAGAGATAGAGGTTTGACATGTATGGGACATATGCTTTTTATGTCTGCAGGCAGATGAAGTTTATTTTCAATTTTGACCATGCCTCCTCCCTCCCCCGCAATTAAGAAAAAACGTCATATCTCCCACAGTTTTAAAGATAGATGCCTTGTTTCTTCTAAAGATATTTAGTTATCCGGATAACTTATCGATACGCGAAATCGGAGAAGATGGAGAAGATCGGATGAGCGGTTGTCGAGTTATGATCAAAAGACCGTTTGCTGCTGCAGCGCAGAGTCAGCGCTGCTTTCAGTTCCTACTGCTGCATCAAAATTTATGCTGAGCGTTTAATTTCGTTGGTACAGAGTATCCTATAGTCGGGCTTGACTGTTATGTTGTTTTTGCGCCAAATGAAAGCCATTCAAAGTGAAATCAAGATCGTTTCGTCAACTTCTTTTATTTGGCATTTACGAAATCAAAATCGAACGTAAGTCACTTTCAGGAATACCACTATTTTTTTCGACATCTTCTGTGAATATCGGAGCTCTGTTGTTGTAAACTGCGGTCGAGCCGAGACGAGCGGTAACCAAATTGCGTTGTGTGCTCAGTGAAATAACGGTGCGGGTTGCAAGGGACAATCGGGCTGGGCGGTGCCCATACCTGCTATAGAGAGTTCTAGAATGCTATAGAAATTTAGGGAAGTTCTAGAATATTAAACAAATATCTAAAAATAGAGGAAAGTTAACTTTGTCTCGGCCTAAGTTTGTATACCATTGAAGCACGTTTTACTAACTAATTTGAATTACTTTTCCACTGAAAACAAGTTTATCTTACAAAGACTATATTTCTGACTCTACTTTTCTATGACAGCTATACTATATAGATGTTCGATTTCGACCAAACTTAGTTTAATTATGGAAAAGAATAGCAATCTAAGAAATACAAAGTTTGTAGGCGTTTACTTCGAAAACAAAATGTTTTACTCACTAAAACTAGTTTTTCGACCAATCATTCATATGGCAGCTATATGCCATAGTCAACCGATCCGGCCGGTCTCGTTACTTGTGCAACGTATTTGTACCGCATAGAAACAGGACAGACGCACAGACGGACATGGCTCAACTCGTCATGCTCTTGAAGAATATATATACTTTATGTGGTTCGATATGCTTCCTAAAAAATTTTAATATACCCTCTGAAAGGTATAAAAAGTGTGACTATTTATAGAACTATCTAATGGTTAATAGAATACTTTTGAAGCTTCCAGAAAGATCTTGAATGCTTGAGAAATTTCTGGAAAGTTGTTGTCGTTGTATTCCTGAAATTTCCAAAAGTTGTAAACTTTCTAGAAAGTTCTAGAAAGATATACTAATTTTAAGGAATAGAATATTAAGCAGCGGCCGAATAATGATGAATTGTAGATTTTTCATTCTGTTTTCTCTTTTCTTTAGCATAATGAAACACAATTCTTTTTTGGGTATCTGCATTTTCGCAATGGTTTTTATACCCTGTTCCCATTGAAAATGGGAAAAGGGGGATCATGAAGTTGTGCGAATGTATGTAACAGGGAGAAGGAAACATTTCCGACCCAATAAAGTAAATATATTCTTGATCAGCATGAACAGCCGAGTCGATATAGCCATTTCCGTCTGTCCGTCCGTTCGTCCGGGGGGGACGGGGTGGAATTTTCCAAGTCTGAAACAAACTTGATCTGCGTACAGCATAAGTCTACCTTCATGCAAAAATTTGTGGCTCTATCTCTTATAGTCTCTGAGATCGACGCGTTCATATAGACAGACAGATCGACATGGCTATATCGACTTGGCTGTTGATGCTGATCAAGAGATGCTTTCTTCTGGATGTTACATACTTTTGCACGAACTTATTATACTCTGTGTACCTTTGGTACAGAGTATAAAAACACAAAAGCGCTCGTGTATTGTCGGATCATTATATTTGCAAGCCTAAGCAAACCCAGTACACATACTCGCGATTACTCGTAGTTTCGGTCGTGGGTGATCGCCAGTACTTGTTGCCGAAGTCAAAAATCTGCTGCGAGTCGTGACGAGCAAAGCTTGCACACAATCGATACAAGCATCTATGATGCAACAATTGTTGCATCATGCAAGCATCCAAATAACAACAGCTTGCGAGAGAAAAAGAGATAGCATAATACGCTAATACTTCTGCGCACGGTTCTCCTTTCCTTCTTGTGGCATATTGTTGTTCTTAAGTTTTTAAAACTCAACAACAATAAAAAACGCTTGCGGAGGCTTGCCGTCAACAAGCCGAGTAAGCGCGAGTGTTGATCGAAAAGGCTTGCCCGTGGCTGGCGTAAGGCTTGCTAGTACTCGTCCAGCAGCGGGCGGCGATCGTAATTGCTTAGTTCGACAAAAGCTTTATCGCGCTTTTTCTGCTGTTACTCGTGCGTCGCAAAGAGCTTGATCATTCTGACTCAATGTGCTTGCGATCATTTCGACCGTGTCGACCAAAGCGGCGATCACAAGCAAGCCGAGTAAATGAACGAGTGTGATCGAAAATTAGAGGCTTGTTGCAGTTCTCTGATATGAATGCTTCTTTTATTATATTTGTGATTTTTTTCCAGCTGCCCAAGTGACATATAATTGCTTGCAGTTTCTTCAAAAAGTTGACTTATCCGCTTCGAAGCAAAACACAAAGAAGCCAAAATATATAGTATTTTTTAATTTTTTTTTAATTTTTTAATTTTGGAATTAAGTACATAAGCATTTTGATATATATATAAATATAAATGTAATAAAACATTTCCAATATCTTACAAAATTGCAATCAATAATAACAGCGTTGTTTTATTTAATCAAGGATCAAGTATCTACATACTTATTTCGAGAATATTTCCTACTGTTTTTAAGGTTAAACATACTTAAATCAAGTTAAAATAGTACTTGGTCCAAAGTTTATGCATACTCGATTCAAGTGTTAATATTACTTGGATCAAGTGTGCACGTACTTAATCTAAGGACGATTCTGACTCATTTTTTAAGGAAACTCGAACTTAATCTAAGTTTAAAACGTACTTGGGTCAAGCAGAAATATTCTCATTCTAAGTTTGTTTCGTACTCATTAAGTCCGATAATACTGAAATCAAGTATTGCGTACTTGGAAAACGTACTTGATTTAAGTATGGCGAACTTGGTGTTAGTAATTTAAGACTCAGTGAGCTATCAAGTTCGGAAATACTGAGTTCAAGTACGGAATACTTGTTTTTTTTTTCTCTCTGTGTATTGATCATCTGATCCGGTCGGTTCGGACATGTGAAAAATTTCAGCTCGATAGCTTTAAAACTGACTAGACTAGTTCGAGTAGAAACAGACAGACAGACGGACGGACAAAGCTCAATCGACTCAGCTCGTCACCCTGATCAAGAATATATATAGTTTATGGGGTCGGAAATTAATATTTCTATGCGTTGCAAACTTCTGGGCAAAATTATAATACCCTTTGCAAGGGTGCAAAAGCTGCAAAAACCTTTCTGCGCCATCGTATGGAACGGTGGGGAATGCGATTTATCACCCTCCCCATTGAGCTATGAAGCCAGCTGTTTAGGCAGCGAAAATTTACATATAAGTGCAGTCTATTGCCAAATTGGGGTTCATAAAGCTAGGTACGGAGACGCTGAGAATTTTCTCGGAGCCCATCTAATTACATAGCTCAGAGAATGCGCTGCACAAAATTCTCAGAGCACAAAAATGAACTCGCTACCTCAGATTTACAATTCTTCCCATTTGCTATTCGCCTTTGGAATCATTTACCAAATAATATTATGACAATTAAAAGCGCACCACTATTTAAGAAAAGCTTAGAGCACCACCGAAAAGAAAAGCATAAGTACAACTCCTTAAAAACATTCATTATTTTTATTATTATTAACTTCTCAGTAATTGTTCATCAAAATTACTTGTTCATAAAATTCATAAAATTTACTATAATTAATGTTTAGTTTAAGTCAGAATAGTTTTGCTTTCTTAAATCGATGTCAAACTGTGATTAGTGGCATAAGCATAAGTCTCCGTTTACTTGTAGCACTAAGATGTTAAATAAACAACAACAACAACATTCTCAGAGCGGGTACCTAGAAAACACAAATTTTGCTCTGAGAATGAGCATGACCTGCCAACTCGTTTTTTGGCCAAACAGCTGATAAATTCTCGCAGGGGGTCAATGAAATTATCAAACATGTTTGATAATTGTCAGAGGTACCTACGAGAAAAAAAAATGGAAGCAAAAAAACACAAAACGAGAAAGCTAAGCTAACTTCGGCTGTGCCGAAGTTTTTATACCCTTGAAAATGCTCGCTTAAATATTTTCAACAATACCATTTTTCCCATTTTCCGACCGATCGTTCGTATGGGAACTATACGATATAGTCATCCGACTTGGCCAAAAATTTGTAAAATTATGTGAAACAATCAAATACAAAATTGGAGGATACTACCATTAAAAACAAAAAAGTTTTTTTATCTAAGACTGTTTTTCAGACCTATTTTTTCTATGGCAGCTATACCATATGGTTGTCCGATTTTGATAAAACTTGGTAGAATTATAAAAAAGCATAGAAATCCTACGATTGCAAAGCTTGGAGACGTTTCATTTGAAAAGAAAAAAGTTTTTCTCACTATTGTTCCTATGGGAGCTATGAGATATAGTCATCCGATCCAGTCGGCTCCGACATATTACTAGTGTGCAGCAAAAAAAAGACTCTGTGCAAAATTTCACCTCGAAAGCTTGAAAACTGAGAGACTAGTTCGCGTAGAAACAGACAGACGGACGGACGGATAGACGGACAGACGGACGGACAAAGCTCAAATGACTCAGCTCGTCACCCTCGGAAATGAATATTTCAATGCGTTCCAAACTTCTGGGCAAAATTATAATACCCTTTGTAAGAATATAAAAACAATACAAAAGTCAGTTGAAGAACTCTACGGAGGACGAACCACTCATTTTAAAACTACCAAAAATCATTTTGCAATTTGCACAACCCATAAATGCTCTTCCTCCTCCAGCACCATGCAAAATGACCCCATAAAAACAACCATGGCGGATTTTTTTTTTTATAAACAATCAACAGCTGACCAGTGCAAGCTGAACGTTTCAGATTTAGTGACACTTTGTTGTTTTCTGGTCACACTACAGTCTCAGAGGCCGCTCTGAGAATTATGCGCTCCCTCAAGTATTCTAAAAACGGCATCAGTCAACCCATAGTGCGCTTTCACCCTGCATCCCCTGTTGACTGATTTTTGACACGCCACCTCCAGCCCCCGGTATTTAAAAAACCGTCATATTTCCCACAGTTTTACAGATAGATGGTTCGGTACTTTTAGACATATTTATTAATCAGAATAACTTGTCGAATGGTGAAGATCGGATGAGCGGTTATCGAGTTATGATGAAACGACTGTTCGCTGCTGCAGCGCAGTAGCAGAGCTGCTTTCAGCTGCTACTGCAGCATCAAAATTTATGCTAAGTGTAGAATTTCGTTGGTACAGAGTCGGGCTTGACCGACTTTTTTTCTTGTTTAATGCTATTTTATTAATATTTACCAGGGACCGTAAATAATGATTATCTATAGATTTTCCATCTTCAAAAATGGAGTACCCGCATAAAAAATCGTATCACAATAGAATACGGTTGTATTTCGCTATTCTATTCATTTCCACAATGACTTTTATTTTATTGCTCTATCAATAATAATCATTATTGATTGAGTAAAATGAATAAAAATCGAAATTACTCATAAATTTATAAAATCCTGAATTTTATTTTTATTTTCAAACTTGGCATTGGGTTCTACTGGTTCGACTTGATTCACTTACTGGGGATATTCATCAATCTTGCCACAATTTCTTAAACACTTGTAGAACTCGACATTTGAGTAATATTTATAATAATTATTTTTGAGTTTTATTTTACAAATCAAATTAAATTATAATTTTTTGAGTTTTAAAATGAAAATCAAAAATAATCATTAAAGTTTAATTTTTGTAATAGATCTCATAATGATAACGGTCCCTGATATTTACAAATATTCTCGGCAGGATTAATATTTTTTTGTATCTCTTAGGATTTTTTTTGTATTATGTTTTGTTTTTCTTGTCGGTAAAACGCCCTTAGACGCACACAGACAGCTGAGCGGAGCACACGAACCTTGATACGGACCGTAACATTAGGTTAAGTACTGGGCTCAGGGTAAGCTAAGCAATGCAATACAAAAGTCTAGAAAAAGAAAAAAATCTAAAAAAAAATACAAAAATTCTTCGAAGCCACTGGAACTCGAACTGAGTTATTGAGCTATGAATCCAGTTGATTAGCGACCATTCACAAAAACCCGCAGTCGGTGTGCGGGTTCTATTGAAAAGGGCGGGCTCCACCAGGTGGACCCGCCATAGAAAATTTTGTTTCGTATGAAATGCCCGATCTATTCATTGAATAATCTTTGCTAAAACGCCATTTGAATTGACTAAAAACATATTAAATCGTCGAATTTCAGTTACTCCTTTTATGTTCCCAATGCAGGGAATTAATATAATTCGCAGTTTTTCAGAACCAAATCTTAAAAGAACTCTACTCTTGGATTACAAAGAAAATTGAGTGGCTGCTAATATTTTTAGATAAAAAAAAAGATTTTAACTATTTCAGATGTTAAATTGAACTATTGCCAATGTTAAATTTAAAGTGTATATGCGAATACCATATGTAACGCTTAATCAATGATGAAAATAGTAACATCAAAGTGCAAATATTAAAATATCACAGCATTTTTCCCCGAGTGAAGGAAATACTTTTTTAATTTTCAATGGTATTGTCGTCAACTAACCATTTATTTATTTTATAAGCTTTCACACAATTCTTCAAAGTTTTGTTGAAATCGGAGGACTATATCAAATAACTGACATAGGAACGATCAGTCGTAAGACTAGATTTAGTGAGAAAAACTTTTGTTTTAAATTTTTGGAGTCCTGAAGTCCTACTAAAATTATCTGCGTCAGCGGAAATTGGTTGAGTTTCTTTAAATCGGATGAATATATCATACATTGAATGACAGACAATAAGCTGGTCAGCAAAAGGAGTCATCTATTGGTAACTTGGGAAAACACTCAACTAGCATTCGTCAAAGCGAAAACGAACTGTTTCAATGATAATCATTTAAAACCATTAATTATGTAAAATATACAAATTGCAGGGTTTATAAACTTCGCGGGAAACGAAGTAAAGTTTATTTATTTTTAGTTCGTTTAAATTGGTCAAATCGAAAAGAAAAATTTTTTTCCACAAAATATATTAATGCCAGCCCCGGCTAATTTTAAATTTCAAACATTTCGCTTCTGCAGAGAAAATAATAATTGGCACTGTTGATTTTACTACGATGAAAACAAAAGTTGATTTGTTGTAGTTAGATTTTAAAAATGAAAATTGTTGATATAAAAAAACTTGTTTTTCGGTGTAGAATTCCTTTTGAAATTGGCCATACATTTTCTAATTTCTCCTACTTTTTCGATTGGCGCACACCATAGCATCAGGCTAATACCTTTTTGATTGAAAATAGTAATAAACTCCAGCCCCACTACCCCTACTGCAGATTATGGCTACGCCTTTGTGAAATTATCTCTCGCCTGGTCGAATGATGAGTTGAAAGGCGGCTTGTCGCTCCTTTCCCATCCCCCTTCTTACGCCAGCTGTAAAAACGATCCGCCTATCGTATTGTATGAATTGGTTATACTGGTACTGTTCGACCAACAAACTTTTTGCAACTGGTGTATCTCGCTCAAAAAGAAACAAAAGAAAATAAACGAAACGAAACGATAAACAAGACGCAGGCTATTCTACTTGTTAGCTAATTGAACAGATCGAACGTGGCCTCAGCCACCGCTGCCGGGCAAAACAGTTGAAATCGAATCGTTGTCGGGAACGCAACGCGTTCATCACACACCCAAAAGTGAGCAAAAGTATATCCACCGAACGTAGGGGCGGAGCACGGGAAACTATTGATCATTTGAACAACTGAAAGCCATTGACATTCAGCGGCTTTTAAGTGCCCTGCCGGCAAACGGAAGAACCCCAGCCCAAGGGGGGTCAAGTGCTCTCAATTAATAGTGTCAGATCGCAGTATGTGGCGGTTGCTACTGCTGCTTTTCTTGTGTCCAGCTCTGGCCAGATCTGCCACAATTTGCGGTTCATTGGAGCTGAAGCAACTCTCCGACTTTCTGAAGCTGCAGAATTGCACCCACGTGGTGGGTCATGTGCGCATTGCCAACATCGAGCTGCCAGGCAATGTGAGTCTGGACCAATTTCAAAGCGAGGTATCCGAGATATCTGACTATCTAATGGTGTACCGCTGCAATGGACTGCTGACACTGGAATCAATATTCCCCAAATTGCGTTTGATACGAGGTCAGGCCTTGTTGTTCAATCAGTACGCCTTGACTATCTATGAGAATCGCAATCTGAGGGAATTAGGTTTGGTGCAACTGCTGCGGATACAAAATGGCTTTATCCGAGTCGAAGGCAATCCAATGCTGTGCTTTGTGGAGACGGTGGATTGGATGTATCTGTTGGGTAATGGAACAAAGCAGCATTTCTCCTTGAAGGTAATTGAGTGAACGATGTCTTTAATCAATGGCAGGGATCCGTCAAGAATCCGTCTAAGAAATTCGCTTGTTTTTAGACTCTGTACCGAAGGTACATAGAGTATAATAAGTTTGTGCAAAAGTATGTAACAGCCAGAAGGTAGCATCTTCGACTGACATTTCCGTCTGTCTGTTCCTATGAACAAACAGATCTTAGATATGGTAAGAGATAGAGGTTTGACATAATGGGACAAAGATCTCTTATACTTGCAGGCAGACCAAGTTTATTTTCCATTTGGCCAAAGTTTAGATGACTACAGGTTATAGGAGCCATTAGAAAGATCGTTCAAAAAACTTGTTCTATTGAGAATAACTTATTTTTTTTCAATGGAATCGACTCCAATGTTTTTAAATGTTCGTTTGTTAGGCTCTTGCATGATTCCTCTAAGTTTGGCCGAAATTGGAAATCTATCTAGTATAGCTTTCATACAAAAAAAGAGTCGGAAAAGGAGTCCTAGTGAGAAAAACTTGTTTGTTTTTAGTGGAAATGTCGTTCAAATAAGTTAGAAAAGCGTGCGGGAAAGGTATTTAAGCTTGGGCCTAGACGAAGTTCTCTCCGACTCCGGAGCGGTTTGACTCCGAACCGGTTTGCTGTCCTGCTTAAAACGTTCAATGTTTTGCGTACTCTTCACGCAAAAGCTCAGTCCTTTAAAAGAAATTTGCGCCGTACCTTAATCATGGTCAGCCGAATGGAGTATAATTTTTAATAATTGGTTACATAGACAACATATCAGAGGGGTGTCTCTCAAAGGAGGATGCCAGTGGTTGTCGTTTTCAAGCAATCCAAGTCTTAATAATGCTTCTCGATATGCAAGGCAAACTTCACCATCAAAAGTTTTTAGAGCTTGAAATGGAATTGGTCCCCTTATTGTATGGTCAAGCAACATTAGAATATAACATTCGGCGTTATACGGCTGAACGTGCCCATGTCACTATATCTGGGTACAGTGTATCCTTATTTTCTTAAACATATTTAGCATGATGTGTTACAAGTGTAATTGTGTTAAAGTGCCAAGTCGTCACTTTGGCACAGCTCGAAAAACGCTTTTAGGGTTGTATTTGTAGGCTGTTTGGCTCGCTCCGCTGCATTGTTTTATGTAAAATATTATCGCTTCTCATTTTGCTGGTGATGGCGTGAAATCAGGTACGATCTTTTCAATCCCGAAATACTTGAATTAAGACTGTTTTCGGATAAATTAAGTTTGTTTTGAATTATTTTGTTATTTATTTTATTATCACACTTTTAGCTTACAATGGTCTAAAGTCAAGCCCGACTATGTTTCAAATAAGTACAAAACAACTGTTCTTAAAGTGCAGTAATTTCTTATGCCAGCCCAAGAACATTCTAGGAAAAAAGTAAGAGTATTTCAAGCAAGTACAAAACGTTCTTAGTTTGAGCCCATACTTCTGTATGCTTTTCCCACTTTGTTCTTGAACGAGGTCTCTGTATTAAACCAAAGAAATATCAAAGGCCCATAACCAAAGAACAAGTTGGAGACACCGTAGTTCAGAAATTTACCATCATTCTCAACTTCGATTCTTAAAGTAAAAATTTAATAGTCATTTTTTGAGATCAACTTTTACTATTACTACACTCAAAAAAGAAAACAGCCAAAATCGACGTAAAATTTAGAAATTCGCCTTTAAAAAGGGGTCAAAGGCGATTCGCCATATATTTTTGAAAAATTTTTTCTAAAATAAGACAAAGACTATAAGCTAGAAAATATTTTCTTAATTGAAGAAAAGTATTTTTTAGATTTCAAAAAAACCTTTCTAGATTCTCGAAAAAAAAAATTCAGAGAGTGGGGGGACTAGAGACAGAACAGGAAGAAGACTACTACACTAAGAAGCGTTTAACACCTTATGTATTATTTTTATAGGATTGTAATTAGTAATCAATATTTTAATTTGTAACTTTACCTTGCCTGGGACTTGAACTCGAGACCTCCGGGAAACTTCAACACGAAAGGCATCTTATCGCACTCGACTACCAAGCACTCGCGTGAGTCACAGTAAATGCGGTGTCTTTTTGCATTTTTCTAAATTTTAGGACGGTTTTCTAGATTATTTTTCTATATTTTAGGGCGATTTTCTCAGCATGCCGAATATTAGTTGCCGTTTTTATATTCCGAATGCACGAAATTCGTACTTGAGAATTACAAGCGGTGTCTTTTTAATATTTTTATATTTTTTAGCGCGATTTTCTAGACATTTTTTTCTATATTTAAGGGCGATTTTCTAATGGCTTGTCTAAATTTAAGAAATATGCTTTCTTAAATTTAGTGCGATTCACCCTATTTTAAGACACAGTGTAATGTATTTTTTTTTCTAAATTCAAGGGCGAATTCGCCCCTAATTTAAGAAAGCTTGAGGAAAAAATCTAGAAAAATTACCCTAAATCTAAGAGAAAATAAATCGAATTTCTAAATTTAAGAAATTTTTTTCTAGATAATCTTTTTTGGGGTTGTTTTTTCTAAGTTTAAGAAAAAATGTTCTAAAAACAAGAAAGGAAACTTATTTTAGGGCGAATTTCTAAAAATTATAAATTATATTTTCTGAGTGTACGTTTATGCTTGCAAAATATCATGATTTATTACGCTTGAAAGTATGCCAGCTTTATTTTTGCTCACTTGGCAGTATGCATCCTAGTCCACACTGTATACTGACTCAGATTATCTGTCTAGTTAGGGGTGTAATAAATAATTGAGGCTTAAGGAACTATAAAATAAATAATTTCCCTAATGACTTATACATATAAGAGCAACATACTTTGAGGGGCAAAAATCATGTTTATACTTTGTACCGAACGTACATAGAGTATTATAAGTTTGTGCAAAAGTATGTAACATCCAGAAGGAAGCATCTCCGACCCCATATATATTCTTGATAAGCATCAACAGCCGAGTATATTATACTACGTTTATGCTTGCAAAATATCATGGTTTTTTACGCTTTAAAGTATGCCAACTTTATTTCCATCAGCAATTGTCTGTTTGAATGAGATAATTGATTGGCAGTGTCAAACCTCTTCCAGACTGTACTTTCACCGAGATTGTCTGTAATAAACAAATGACGTTTAAAGCAAATATTATAAAATAAAATATATTATATATAAATACAGAAATCACGATTTTTTATTTAATTTATTTTAACGATCGTTCGAAAAACTTGCTCCAGTGAGAAAAACTTTTTTGTTTTTTCTTTACGATTCTGCCAAGTATGGTCGAAATCGGAATTCTATATAGTATAGCTGCCATAGAAAAGTAAGGTTAGAAAAAAAGTTTTAGTAAGAAAAACTTTTTAGTTTTCAATGCAAAATTGGCATATATATATTTTACAAGCTTTTACACTATTTTTCAAAGTTTTGTCAAAATCGGATGACTATAGGTTATAGCTGCCATAGCACACTGGGCCCAATTGCCGATTTTTTGGCACAAAGTCTAATATTGATGCTGCGGAGCTGAAACTTGGCATATATTATAGTTTTAGAATGCATAATACATAAAAAATATTTGGATGATTTTGGACACGCCTACTCATACCACCCATATAAGAATGCATAGCGTATACGTAGCGTAATGTTGATTTTTTGATTTCCCGGTTATACATTAGTTAAAACAAATGGTAACATTTATTTAATATAAGTGATGTGCAAACATATTTATTAAGGTTTGAAGCTTCAGCTTTTTCAAAAGCACATTGCGAATTGTAACTAAATATAAAAAATAGTTCTTAACAAAAAAAAAAAAGAATTAATTATTTTCTAATTCGAAAAGAAGGAACTTGCAGCATCACATTCAGAATCAGATTAGGAATCACTGTATTGTGAATCTTTCCTTATATAAGGTGCAATATGAGGTGTTTCTAAAAGTTAAATAACTTCTTTTGGCAACAATGATTTTTATACCCTGTTCCCATTGAAAATGGACCTTATAATCTGATATGAACTACAACACTACAAAAGAATATACAGTACTATGGTTTTTGTATGGTTATATCCAGATGAATTTTATTTTTAGTCCAATTTACATTTTGACTCTTAAAACAGAGTTCCCCAAGAAAAGAGGCTCTCTGTCTTTAACTTCCATCAAAACAATAAAGAACCTCTGACTGCGTGTTCTGTTTAATGCTTAAAAGTAAACGTCGATAGTGCTAAATTTTTTTTTGATATTTTTCATTAAAGGCCTGTATCCAGCTCTGCGGGAAATTTCTGCCGGAAATTTGTTATTTATTTCGAGTGTGTGGAGCCCAAGTATAACAAACTGTCGCTCATAGCGTTCTCTGTCTCTCTCTTTCAAAGCCTTCTTACAGTCATTTGCTAGCTAGCATACAAAAAATTAATGAACTGCCTCTCTACGTTTTTGCGCGCATTCTGCTTTGGGATTCCCAAACGGATATGCCTCCGCTGGCATGGAGAGACTTCTTAGACACGTTCAGTTGGTATGCATTGATCGCTGATGATAGAGGGTGGTTTCTCTTGAAACAGCTGTACGATCTACCAGCCTCCTTTGTGGTGTTGTGTCTCGGTTTAAAGTTGTGCGAAAGCATAACATGACCTCGAGCCGGCAAAAAAAACTGCAGCTTTACTAAGAACAAAGGTCACAGAAAAACCAGTCACATGAACTTAATAACTTTAACCACAATAACATGTATCTTCTTTATTTATATGTGCTTATTCCAGAAATGTGAGATTCGTCAAAGACATGGTCTTGCCTCAATTGCTTATATCAAAGCAATTTTCTCCTCACAGTTTTGGACTCTATTTTTTTAGACAAATCACTTCCAAAATAATTCTAAACATTATATTCCTGAGCACAACCCACATGCTGCTATCGCTTTCTTGCACAGACTTTCTGGCTTTCGACCTTACAAAATACCTAGATCTGGTGCGAAAATAGTTAAATTGGCAACACTGGTTAGCAGACTCCAGTGTAAGCTGAGACATGATGCAATAATAAATATTAGGTGGTCTCTTCGGCAAAAAGTAGTCCGTTAACAATGCCAACAATAACAACAACAAGCGAAACAAGAAAGAAAGTCGGTCAAGCCCAACTATAGCATACTCTGTACCAACGAAATTATATGCTCAGCATAAATTTTGATACTGCAGTAGTAGCTGAAAGCAGCGCTGCTTCTGCGCTGCTGCAGCGAACAGTCTTTTGATCATAACTCGAAAACCGTTCATCCAATCTTCACCATTCCTTTGGCTGATCGATAAGTTATCCTTATTACTAAATATATCTAGAAGAATCAACCCACCCATCTTTAAAACTGTATTAGATATGACGTTTTTTCTAAATTGCGGGGGCGTGGTCAAAATTGAAAATAAACTTGATCTGCCTGCAGACATAAGAAGCATATGTCCCATACATGTCAAACCTCTATCTCTTACCATCTCTGAGATCTGTGCGTTCATACGGACAGACAGACAGACAGACGGACAGACGGACGGACGGACGGACAGACGGACAGACGGACGGACGGACGGACAGACGGACTCAGTG